>JAHWFP010028049.1:0-12789 GCA_023313725.1 Lithobius niger
TTTTTTTTTAGCGTATTATGAACTCTGTGAATTATAGTATTCAGAAATGGACTGGCAAAGTCAGGAAGTCTGGAAATTCCGACTAGCGTCTAGCCTGCTGTGGCCTATACTACCCTAATTGGTTATAAAAAAAAAACATGTGGCCCCTAACCTCCAACTTCCTGACTGGTTCCTTCCTAATCAGTACGGTTTTTAGTAGGTGAATAGACCTGTACAGTACTGAAACAAATTTCCTCCTATGGAACTTTTCCTTATAACCGAGGTTCTTCATAGCAACTACGTATTTAAATGTTGTTCCCTAGACAGAAAATTTTTCTCCGGAGCGTCATTACAGCATGTCAATTGTATGAATATCTATACCAAGTTTGTGCAAATATAATAGGTTAGATTTTATCAACTTTAGCGATATCTTACACTAATTTTAGTGTATGATTGTGCTCCTTTTACTCTTGTACAGTATAATGTACAGCGACTTGTGTATGTTTAATTAAATTAATTCTTGCTATGCATGTTTTTTAGCGCATGAACTGAGTGAAGAGGAAAAGCAGCAAATTATGATGTCTGAAGATTTTCATCGGTTTTTCGACAAAACGACTCGAATTGTTGAAAGGGCTTTACACGAAAATATGGATATTTCCATCGATTATGCACACACTGCAGGAGAAGAAAAAGAAGGGTAAGTAAAAATAATTGTTGCAGTTTCCAACACATCATCTGACTTGCAATTTATGCTGTCATTTGCTTTTCAGAGATGATATATCGGGGGTCAAGCTTTTGATGGGCCGTTATTTCCTTGATGAGAGATGGTCTAAAAACCGTACAGTAACCTGCATGGATTGGTCAACACAGGTTTGTGTACCTTAGTCAACAACACTATTGTTTGGTTGTTTTTGACAACACTTATCATGTTGTGGTATAGAGCTGTCTGCATGAGTGCTTGCGATTGATTTAAGGTTCTGGAGTGTTGATGACGAAAAAGAGACGTGCGAGATTGCATTGTGACAATTGTAGCTGTGTGTGGAAAAATAATTATACTGTTTCATTCCCATTATCAAAATATATCCGACTTTGTTAAATTGTTTCTTTAATAAAACGGGACATTTTTAGTAATTACTAATTAAACTCCACCTTAAACTTGTGTACCATAGGTAGCCAGCAAATAATTAATAATGTGAAGTAATAGGTAGTCTTTGTTACTTGTTCCTACATTCCCTTTTCATCAATGGCAATTAATGCCAACAAGGTGTGTTTACCAAACACAAGAAAAAGCTGGTTTCCGCAAGCTAAAATGCAAAAACTACTACTCGTTTGGGGCTCCATTCTACTGAATGTTAGAAACCCAAATTTAAGTCTATTAATGGTATAGTTGATTACTTGAAATCAAGCTGTGGGTGAGAACAGCTTGATTTCAAGTACACAAGATGAGCTAATTGTAAAAATAAAGACAGGTGAATGCTGAATAGCTGACTTCTGTGGGCGACTACTTTCAATTTTTCCCAAAGTTCTATTCCAAAAATGCTAATCTGTGGGCAAATAATTAAAAAATAGCAATGGTCTACTAGTAGGTAATGGTTATTGTACTTAAAATTTGTCCATGTTGAGCTAAATCGTCAGCCCTGTTTTAAATTGCATTTTCAGTTCTAGCCATATCGCTTCAAATGATAACATGATTCTAGTGATGATTTCTACTGTTTGGCTTTTTCTTTTTTTTCCCCTTACATGCTTGTAAAAAATTACTGTCGTATTACTTCTTATGGGTCTTTTGTCGTCTTCACTGTAGCACCCTGAGTTACTTGTGGCATCCTACAATAACAACGAGGATTCTCCACACGATCCTGATGGAGTAGCATTAGTTTGGAATTTAAAGTTTAAAAAAAATACACCAGAATACATTTTCCATTGTCAGGTACGTTAGTTACTTATTGTCGTACTTTTTTTTTTCTCTCAGTAACTTCCTTGCTGGTTGGATTTTAAGTGTTTTTTTTGTCACTTTGTTATAGTCTGCTGTTATGTCTGCATGTTTTGCCAAGTTTCATCCAAATCTAATTATTGGAGGCACATACTCTGGTCAAATTGTATTATGGGATAATCGAACCAACAAGAGAACGCCTATTCAGCGCAGTCCTTTGTCCACAGCAGCTCACACAGTAAGTTTACTACGTAATTCAACAAGCATGCGGTTAAAACAGATTGGTTTTGTGGTAGTGGCTGGAATTCTTCGTGTTAAGCATACACGTTTCACATCGTTAGATTTGAGTAATGTAGACATGGGGAATTGTTTATTGGAATTTCGAGCGGATGAAACGAATTTTCAGAGAAACTGAACTTTAAGCATCATGGAGGAAAGAATTTTTGTGTGGTACTAAAATAACAAAATAATGTTCTTCGGTGAACACTAGTTGATCATAAAATGTTATCACAACATACTCAAAATAGAATTTTTGACAAACTCTACGATTAGATAGGTTTAGGCGAGTGGGACTGTAGGCTGTGGCGAATAAAATAAGGGCAAATTTTACGGCCTGCTAAACGTGCGACCAATTATCTTATTGTAAGATCATATTTCTTGCTTTGTTTAGTGTAGGCTATGACTTCATCAAAATAAAAAGTTTTGAAGAAAATATCACATAAAATAGATTTTCTTTGAAGGATTTTTGCCCCCCTTTTCCCGGAAAGAGGAGCGAGTAGGACAGTTACAATTTCTATATTAACATACTAAGAGATTTTAATATTCGGCTGATGGCACCTGGTGGGCACAAAGAAAAGGGTTCTGCTTATGACAAAGTTTGCTTTTTGAATACTTGAATTGTAAAATAACAGTACTACATGCAAATTATCGGCAAAACTGATCCGATACCGATACTTTACATGCAAAAGATAGAACCAATGCAAATAGCTCAACTTAGTAAAATCAATCTTTCTGCAGACAAGTAGCAGTTGTCTACACTGTAATACAAATAAAAAATAAATAATAAAAAAGTTAGTTGGGAGTGGATGGCAAAGCTATTGCTTAGAGTGAACAAAACTTTACAGTTCGTGTTACACAACCACACAAAAAAAAGTTTTTATAGCCAACGAAAACAGACATTACCTATTTTTAACACGATTCCCTCCTTTTAAGCTTTTATTCCCCTAGAAGCTTGAAAGTTGGCTTCCCAGCTGGGCTTGTACTACTGAGCATGCGCAAGGATGAGCTGGCTATATAAACTCGGTGCAGCCGTCCGATGGCGTCATTTCTCCTAGGGCGCTCACGTCAACGTGATCGCCTTGAGCTTCTCCATCCTCTTCTCATCCGCTGGTCCTCCGGCCCAGCCATCCTCGTCCTTCCTCGATCCGCGTCCGCAGAATGTTTTCCACATTTTACCGGTTGGAGCTCTGCTCCCTGCCATCCCATCTGCAGTTCTTGGATCCGCAGGGCGGATGGCTACTCAGTCCTCCCCTAGGATTAGGATATTTCCACCTCCTAAGGTGACACATCGTCGGTCCAGACGTGTTCCTACTCAACGATCCTCAGCTGTTCGACAGCCACTCGATCTGCCATCTGCTTCTTTACCGGTCGTTCATCCTCTTTTACCTGCTGGCCAGACAATCCTCGGATGTGCTCATCACCATCTGCCTCCGTCGTTACCTTCACCAGCCTTCACTGTTCATCTTAGATCATTGAGCGAACCTTCTCACATACGATGCCTTCTCCTGCCAAGTACCTGGATCTCCCGGTTGTAGCTCCGCCCCTGGCTGCCTCTGTTCCATCTTCAGGGACGAACAAAGGACCAATGCGTCCTCTTCACACAAGAACTCTGACGATCCTCAGGACTGCCTGTCCTCGCATTCTCTACAGCACGCGTCCGCAGGTGCTCCAATCCACGAGATGGCCCCTGCTAGGATTCACTCTTCTACTATGGACCTTCTGGATCACTCAGGTGAAGCCTCACTCTCGACTACCTCTGCACCGTCTTTAGGAGCGGACAGACAGGACCAATCCATCCGTGACAGAACCACCGGTCCTCAGGGCCAGCTGGCTTCACCATCCTACGCATCACTGCCCATTTCTCTCTGCGCTGCCTTCTTGGATTGGAACACTTCACTACCTGCTGTCGACTTCGCCTTCTTTCTCCTTCAGCATTTTATGCTGTTGTTTAACCAAGGCATATGATATCCCTCCGCGCAGCCACCATCTGCGCATCCTACTGCGCAGTCCTACTTTCTCGTTTAAAAACGCTCCATGCTGTTCACATCGCTCCCAGCTGTGCGCCGTCCGCTATGTCCTATCCTATCCTCCGTTGACCGTCGTCATGCCTTGTGCCAAAGGGACGCCGAGGGATGGATCCTCATCCCGCACTCCTCGCTCCGCATCCCCTCCGGCCCCGTCAGTAGCAGATAACGTCTCAAACTTGCTTCGGACCAGGATTCGTTGAAGCAGCCTCGTCCGCCGCACAATCCTCTTCTTTCCAAACCATCCGCTCCGATGCCTTGTGACACTGCAGCCACGTCCCCGATCCCCTGCAGTCCGCCTTCGCCAGCACGGGACCTGCGATCCCTTGCTGATGAACTGTCGCGTACCAACTTCCAAGAAACGTTATGCTTGCCTTAAGCTTCAACTTAAAGCCCAGAAGGTTGCTGGCTCTCCCGTGGTCCGCAACTCACTCCTCTTGATTAATGCTCGCACTCGTCCCGTCCTTCGGTAACAGGACGCTACGCCACTCAGCGGACCAACAATCCTCTTACTCCGTCCTACGTGCATACCCTCATGGACTCGTCACTCCAAACATTTAAACAGAAGACTTCAGTATCCGATTACACTTCAGCCTGGCTTGCTTCGATTTCCTAAGCATCGCAAGCCTTCCCTCGACAATGCAGGACCTTCGTCCGCCCCGGACGGACCATCCATCCTATCCCAACCATCCCCGCTCTTACGTCCGCTCACAGACGCAACAATTCTTCCATGAGAAGCACACATCCTTTTCAGAAGACTCGGTCCTCCGTCCTGTTCTTTTTCAGAAGACCCGGTCCTCCGTCCCCGGTCTCGTCCTATCCTCAGGCCTCCGTCATATCCCGTCCTCATTCCCTTTTTCATCAGTTCATGGCTTGTCGCCTCCCCAAACATTACAATCCCCTGAATTTTACGTTTATATACAAAAAAAACGGGGGGGGGGGGGGGCCACGAGGATACAACTGCACAGCATAGTTCACCATGTCCACCTCTTCTTCATCTGAAGATCCTGTTACCCGAAGTTACATCAACCAAAGAAGGGAATGTGTCCTCATCCAAGGCTTGTATTTTTGCCTGGGTTTTTGCCTGGGTTTTTCCGTATCATTTCTATCCTCATCCTCGTCGCGTGTGACGGACAGGAACCTACCTGCCGTATTTACATCTCCATCTCGCCAAATCGATGGATTATCATTGGACGAAAGCAACATCAATCACGACAGCGGATGCTACACGCAGCTAAGCAGTAAGAAGAATTACGGGCTCTGAGGCAAACCTGAGTACCACTCCAAAAAAAAAACCTTCTTCAGGTCCGCTGGTCCTCAAGACCAGCAGGCTTCACCATCCCGTAGGCCGTGTCCTATTCATCCTCAATCTTAGGATTATCCCCCACTAGGATGCTCTCTGTTTACAGGGATCTCCCGGTTGAAGCTTCGCTCCCGTCCACCTTCATTCCGGCTTCTGTGGCAGCTGGAAGAAGGACCGATCCATCCTCTCCTCGGACAAGGATCCATCCGCTATCCTCCTAGTACTGCTATATTCCTTTCCGTCATAAGCAACTAGAGGTACTTTTCGCAAGGGCCAATCTAATCCGGACCACTTCCCCTACATTTCGCAAGCAATCTCCTCCAGGACGACCATCCGCTTTCTACCTGCCTTATGTCCACAAAGACTCTCCTCCGTGCTGTCATTGATACATACTCCCACAAGCTCGAACTGATAAACCGTCGTTGTCATTCCCTTCGTATGAACTATGCTCTGCTCGTGTACACGACGCCTGGGTTTCGTCAATTCCTGCATCTCCACCTTGAAGGACCTACCACTGTGCCCATTCCCACATTCGACATCTAAGACTTGTCCCATCCTATGCCACAATCCGTTAGCCGCTTCGTCCTTGTCCTGCGGACGTACCTTCATCACCGTCCCTAGCCGCGTTTTACCAAGCAGCTCCTTCACTGTTACCGTCCCTACCCTTCTGGCCTTCAACTGTTGTAAGCATCCTCAGGACGCGCCAGACACGATCCTGCTGTGACCTTTTCTTTCTAGCTAAACGCGGATGCGCAGTTGGATCCGCTTTTGTACTGTGTTTCAACACAAAAACAAACACTCAAGTTCAACAGATGGCAACCCAAGCTTGACAGCGGACAGCTTGGCGTCCGCCCCTCTTGCATCTCATGCGTTTTTTCACACAGCCTTCACGTCAATGCATCCTCCTCTACATGCAACCTGGTCTACATCACTTTTAGCAGTATGTTTGTGCTACCATCCGCACATACTATAAACAACTACAAACCCGTTCCCGTACGTCCTCCTCACCAATCTCTCCATCCGCTTCCTGGTTACCACTTCAAGATCCTTCATCCAAGACCACAGGCGTAGTACTAGTTTCCGTGTCCTTCCCTAAGCGACATTCCCGTCTGTCTCTTGTTCCTCAACACAACGATCTTCAGCATGGATTCCGCTTCATCCGCCTCCCATGTAGGGATGATACAATCACGATCCTCGCCTCCCTGTTATACCTTATCCTCACGATTTCAGCTTCATGAAACAATACCTTCACCCTTTTACAAAGTGTCTAGCATTCAACGACCATTGTCTCTTCTTCCTTTGGAAAATCATTCCTTTCGATCCTCGTCCTACGCCAACCAGCTGCCTTCCTGATTCAACTGTGAAACTGTGTTCCACATTTCCAGTATACCACGGTCCGTCCTGCGGACAGTGTCCGCTCCTCACATCTGCAGTGAGTTCGCCGCGTTATGCGCTCGCCATGAACATTCTCACTTTCTACATCCAGACGGTATCCACTCTTCACGTCTTCTGATCATAAGGACACTCATCATCCGCTTGCCCACTTCACACACTTTCCAGAGAACGTCCTACAGACGGGGTCCGCTCCTCAAGTTTCCTAAAGAACTTACGACGACATGCGCCATCTGCCTGTCTGCTTCACACTTGGGAGCGCCATCATTCCCAACAAGGTAGGCGATTTCGCAACTTTATCTGATTTCCTATCTTGTATCCCACGGCGTTAAGACCCCTGCTTGCGGTTCTTTCTTCTGCTTCTTTAACCAATAATAACAAATATTACATTTTACCGCACTGCCCAACCTCACTCAAGAATTTTTTCCTTTCGAAACAAACGGATCACTCCTCTGTCCGCATATCGCTTCGGCTATCAGTGAATTTGGTGTGGGACTCAGGGTTGTCTTCGCCAGGGACTAGTTCCCGGGGACGCCGACTTGTACAGGAGGGGACAGCGAACCTAGCCCTCCTCCAGGTTACAAAGTCCGCTATAAAATTAGGTAATGTATATTTTCGTCGGCTATAAAAAGACTAAAATTTTGCAGGGCCTGCGCCTGCTTAATTTTAGTTTTTATTGCCTAACCGAAAATATACATTACCTTAACTCCCACCCAGGCCTCCCCTCCATTGTCTAGGTTCAGGGTGTGGAGAAATAATGCCATCGGATGGCTGCGCCGAGTTATATAGCCTGTCCATCCTTGCGCATGCGCAGTAGTACAAGCTCGGCTGGGAAGCCAACTTTCAAGCTTCTAGGGGAATAATAGCTCAAGGAGGGAATCGCTATAAAAATAGGTAATGTATATTTTCGGTTAGGCAATATATTTTCGGTTAGGCAATAAAAACTAAAATTAAGCGGGTGCAGGCCCTGCAATTTTAGTCTTCATTTACCGTAACTTGCCTGTTAAACGCACATGGGCTTTAAAAATTAATTTGATAAGGCCATTAAAAAAAAGGAAGTTGTTTCTCAAGCCCCGCCGCACGGACTCCAAACCCCCCCGCACCGACCTTTTTTTTTTTGGTTTACGGAAACCAGAAATGTCAACTCACGATCTGTTCTAACAAATTTTGAATTCACCTTCTTTTTTTGTGCGAGTGTTCTTTTTGCTTACCAAATACTGTGATAGGGCTCCCGTGTAAACCGTCATATTTGTTTAAAGTTTTTCATTAAAAAATAGAACAAAAATGGCTTTGTTTTAAATTACAACCCCTATATTATGGTAAAAAAAAGTAAATAAATAATAAAAAAAAAATTCGCCCGCCCGCACCGATTTTTTTTTGTAAAAGGCTCGAGAAACATTTTTCTTAATTTAAGTGGCCTAAAAGATGGGCATTTTTTTTTCTTACTTCTGTCCTGGGCGGGTGTTTAGGCCTAAATCCGTCGTGGAAAAGTTGTCATTCATGTATGATCTAGGTTCAGTTTAGCATTACCACTATGCCTTTATTCTCATTTATTCACTTATTACTAATTTATTACAAAAACAACAGCGATGTTTGTGTAGGTAGATCGACTTTAATACGAGCCAGGCTACATGGCCAACAGTCTCAGGAATTGTATCCAGTCCAGTCCAGTCCAACTCTCAAGCAGTAGTTCTGGACTAACGCAGCTTTGGATGCAAGTTCCTGAGACTGATGGCCATGTAGCACGGGTCCCATCAAACTTGTAATAATTTCGTAATAAATTAGTTTAAACGGAGAATTATGTTGGAATTTGGAGGAGGGACGATCTAATAGCTTAAATTTGTAAATAAATGAGAATAAAGGCATTAAATTTTTGCTAGACTGAATCCAGATCACGCACATCAATGACTGTTCTCCGTGATTACAAACAATCTCCTGCGAAGCCCCTTGGATTAAATGTTGATTTTGTTAAATGTGTGAAGCCTTTTAATTAATTATGCTGCAGAATAACCAAGATTTAAGGGGATAAATGTTGATTTCATTAAAATTTTGAAGCTTTTTAGTCAATTTCTAGCAGAAACATATGACAGTTTGGTGGGGGGGGGGTGCATTGACAGTGCTACTATAAGATAATATAAATTTTACTATTTTGCTTGTTGAAACTGTTTTCTTTTCACTCTTGTCACTGTACAATTTGTGACCGTAAGCTATTATTTTGGTTGGGGGGAAGGGGGCAGGGCTGCATTAGTTTTGTCAGAGCATGTAATAGGCGATTTACGGTAGTGTCGTTGCATGTATCGGATGAAAACTGATCGTGCTGATCTGATACTAGTGTCTGTATTGGAACAGCCCAACTAATTACCTGTAGTGTAATTGAGGAGTCAACAGCCCCAAGCCTGTGGGGCAAAATAATGTAGAGATCAACTTGTTCCTGTATTCATGCCGTGTCTTGAAAAACATCGCTGCAATTCATACTGTGAAAAGATCGATCCGTTATAAAAACACTACGAAATTCGCTAAAATTCACAACACGGACTCACTCTCAGTTCAAATTTTCGATACCACCCAGATATCTTCCTCAGGTCTCGAGGATTTTTCTGCTTTCTACTTCAACTACATCGTTGTTTACTACGTTGATTACTTCGTCTGCTTTGCACACTTTTGCATTCGAATTCGACCGCGACCACAGCCTCCCGTATTTATTAGGCTGCATGTGCTTGTTCACTCATGAGACCCCACTGATGGTTCAACTGCTCGTTGAGTTCTCTTCCTACCAGGTGTGCAACTCTAGGGAAAGCTGGGCCTTGGATGTTCATTTTCGCGCAGGTGAAGACACATAAGGAGGGGGCCCCCTACGTTTGACTACCAACGCAAAAGGAGGAATGGTGCAAAAATTGGATTGGGAAGTCGCTGAGAGACTGAAGAAGTATGTGAATGGCAGCTATAGGCTCACGAAGACAGGTGACTTGTTGCAGGAGGTTAAAGAACTGGTGCTGGACGAAGATGAGATTGAGGTATCATTCGACATTGTTAAGCTTTTTCCAAGTCTTGTCCATCGGCTGATACTTGATATGTTGGTGTTGTCTCGGAGAAGATGGAAGGTACCAAGAGCTGACTTTGATAAAGACAGAGCAATGTTAAAAGTACTGTTGTCATCTATGTGTGTAGAGTTCAATGGCAAGACATATTGGCAGGTTGGAGGTAGGGCTGGGATCGGTTACACGGCTAACCGGAAACCGTTCCACGTTCGGTTACACGGTTTATAAAACCCATATCCAAAAAAGGTTTGTTCAAAACCCGTGGTGAACGAGCCAAAAATAGCCACGTGTCATCATTTAGGCCTACTAATCCAAACACTAAAAATCAGTGAAAGTAGAAAACCGGGGTGGGTAGGGGGCAGCTTATTTACAAATAATCCGCATGGGCTTGTTGTCCCATCGAAGCTGCTTACTTTCTTCGAAACAAACTGCTGATCGCCAGCGCGTACACAAGGCTGGTCAGCATCTACCCTCCCCGTGTCATGGAGAAGTGGACTCTTCTATAACCAGCGCGAACGGCAGGGAAGCGGCGTCATAACACGTAAACGAAATGCGTTGCTACCCGAAAACGCAAACATGCTAATTTTTCTGGCTCATAATTTGAAATGAATGGAACATTAACGAAAACGTTGTTAAATTTTGTTGTTTTGTCTTTGACTTACTTTGTCGTAAATAGGCCTAAGCCATCTTGTAGAAATTTTAAAGCTACATAAAGTCAAAATTCTTGATAAAGTAAGTACTTAAATTTATCAATGCCAACTTTCTTCTAGTTTAAATCCCAAAATCAATAATTGTAGTCCCATGTATTCAATAATTGTGCTTGTCTTACCAAGGCCTAAATCATGTTTTTTTTTTCAGCTTTGTTTTTAATAATGTATTACAAAGGGTGACATTTTTTTGGCTGTATTTTTTGCTGAAACGGAAAAACGGTTTTCGTGTAACCGACCGAAAAAAAAACCGGTTAAACGGATAACTAAAAAACCGGAAAGTACCAGCTATAGTTGGTGGGGCCCTATGGGCTACTCCAGCTCCCCAATAATAGCAGAAATGGTGCTACAACACATGGACGAAAAGGTTGTCAAATCTATGGAGGGAGTTAGATCTGGAAGAGGTACGTGGATGATGTGTTTTCTGCGGTGAAGAAAAATAAGTTTGAAGATTTACTAAAGAAGGTTAACAACTGGAGGCCAGCAATAAAGATGACAGCAGAGACAGAAAAAGAGGGAGTTCTACCTTACCTTGATGTGAAGTTGATGAGAGGAGCACAAGGTGAAGTTTTGTTTAAACCATATGTAAGACCAATGGCGACAGATCGTGCTATTCCTTATACCTCGGGGCACCCAAAGGAGCAGCTCAAAGCACTGGCACAGAATGAGTTTGTCCAAATGATGAGGAATGCGAGCCCACACTGGAAAGAGTGAAAGAAAAGTTTTTAAAACTTGGCTATCGTGGAGGACTCCTAAACCGGTTAAGGAAGAAGGCCTTGTGCAGTCGTAGATTGGGAACGAAGTAAAGAAGGCAGAAGAGACGAAGAAGTAGATAGAAAGGGCCCGAGAGTAGCTTTTTAACATACGTAGGAGTTGCGAACAAAGTGCAGAAGATTTTAAAAGAACAGGGGTTTAGAACGTATTTTAAGAATGTTGAAGGACTCGAGAAAAGAATTACGAGAAAGAAGGAAGTGGACAAAATGGGAGGAAAGCGTGAGACACTGAAGTCGCAGGACGAAGAGAAAATGGTGGCTGTTCAGAATACGAAAGAAGCAGTGTATACGATTCCGTGCAGAGACTGCGATTCTATTTATATAGGAGAGACCAAAAAAGTGTACGAACCAGGGTGGCACAACACATGGCTAGGCTAACGTGAGGAATAAAAAGGATGACAATGGCATCGCAGTCCACTGCAATTCTTTGAAGCATGAGGTGGACTGGAAAGGCACAAGTACTCTTCTCAAGCCAAATTCAGCACGAGATTCCCACCTCCGTTGCCTTGAATCACTTGCCATTCAACAACATGAAAAGAACGGGGTACTTTTGATGAACATCCAAGGCCCAGCTTTCCCTAGAGTTGCACACCTGGTAAGAAGAGAACTCAACGAGCAGTATTGATGTAATCAATTCTGCGTGTAATCAATGTAATCAATTCTGTGGGCTTAAATAGTATTTGAATGTATTAGTTTTCTGAGATAGATAGACAATAGTCTAAATATTGTAATTCAGACAGATATTGCTATTTCATAAAAAAAATTTAAAACAATTTTTACAATGTAATATACCGTTAAAACAGTCTGGTTTCTACAATCCAGTCTGTAGACGACATGATTTTACCTCCTTCAGGAACATAAAAAAGTAACTCTGAGAACATTATTTGTTGGTGGTAACGGTGAAATTAAGTAGCTGAAAATGCATTTTGCTCATTAAACGTTTTTTTTTTGTCTTTCGTAGCATCCTGTGTATTGTGTCAAGGTTGTTGGAACCCAGAATGCACACAACCTAATCAGCATTTCTACAGATGGAAAACTGTGTGCTTGGAGTCTTGACATGCTGTCTATGCCACAGGTGAGGAAAAGTGGAGTCATATTAGGTGACAGGTTTTATTTTATCAAGTGTATAGTGACGATTTATTAAAACAAATTGGATTATTAGCGTGGTGTGGTTATTATGTTGTGAAACTCGTTGAGTAAACTTGTATTTCAAGTCGTGACTAGAGGTCGGACAAATATTCGACTTCGTTCGTTAGGAACATATTCTAATAGCATGTATCCCGTTCAAATATTTGCCAAAAAAAATACTTTTCGTAGTTTTTTGTTTTTGAGTGAAGTTTTTTACATTTTCCGTAGACTCATTG
>JAHWFP010028051.1:0-28861 GCA_023313725.1 Lithobius niger
CGTTGGTAAGCAGCTGCACAGACTTTTGCACAATGAAGAGAAGACTTTAGGTTGCTGGAAAACCAGACGGCCCCCCCCCCCCGGGCGGGGGCTCGGGGGGCGGAGGAGGCTGCAATTGGTCAAGAAAGTAATTACAGCAGTAATTACCGACACGGAAAGAGTGGCACTTCAGGATCGAGAGACGGAGTTGCCAGACCGTTGACCACTCAGCCACACAACTTATTTGTGCCTCTAGGTCAGGGGAACGAGTTGCTAAATAGTTTTCAGCTCCAAGTTTCAGATCATCAGCGAACTTAAAACCGTATGTAGATTCACTCGAAAGTTTCAAGAGTTTTAAATAAATAAGGAAGAGTAGCGGTCCCAAGACTGACCCCTGTGGGACATCGCAAGGGACTGGTACCCAGGGTGATTGTGTATTCTCAACAAGTACCCTCTGGGTATGATTTGCCAAGAAAGCAGTCAGCCAGATTTTTAACTCCCCATAATACCACAGCCCTCAACTTTAATAAGTAATTTACGATGGATTACTGATTTAAAGGCCTTCTTAAAATCGAAGCAAATTACGTCGGATGAAATACCTTCATCAAGTGCACAGCTCCATCGACCGCCAGCAATTGGTGAGTAGCTTAGCTGACCTATGTGGAAGAAACCCAAATTGGTCCTGTGTAATAACTGAGTTAACATTTAAAAAACTAACCAGAGTATCACGTATTATTGATTCCATGATTTTATAGGCCGCACACGTCAAAGCAATTGGCATGTAGTTAAGGGGATCCGATGGTAAACCCTTCTTGAAAACCGGAACCACATGTGTGGTACTCCATTCTCTAGGCAGCATACCCTGTGTATAAGAACAAGAAAAGAGCTTCGAAAGGGGGTATCTAATAACACCCAAGCTAACTCCTTGAACAAGAAAGCAGAAAGATCGTCAGGTCCGCAGGACCTACTAGGTTTGAGTTTATTAATGGCTTGATAGACCTTGTTAGGTGGGAACAAAACCTGTGAGCATACAATTGAATTAGAAGCAAAAGTGTCACTGAGTATTTTCACTTTTTCCTTATTATCAGTAAGGAAGGAGTTTCCAACTTTAAAATGTGGTAGTGCTCGTGATGAGGAGTTCAGTTTGCGATACAGTTTAAACAGTGATGATGGAGTGCCCTCGTGAATCGCCGCCACTTCCTGTGACATAGCCAAGTTTCAATCAAGATCGAGTAATTCTTTCGAACCGTGTTATGTGTGTTTCGAACCGTGTTTATGAACTGAACATTACGAAAAACGCGCACTACAATGATCATGATCGTTGTTTAGTGTGAAATTGTCCGTCAGCAGCATAAATGTTGAAACAAGAAATGTCCTTGAGCGAAGCGAGATGCTGCCGAACGAGTGAGCGTCAGCGAGCGACTCGGCTAGCATATACATATACAATGTTACTCTTGCTCTGCCAACAGTAATGTTTATAGGTGAAATAAGTACCAGCTTTCAACCTTACCACCAGAGAGCGTCAATGAACCCAATGGCATGGCGTCACTGGTGTGTACAGACAAGGGAAGGCCCATGACACAGTAGTAGGGGTGGGCCCCTGCGTAGGGAAGATTGATTATAGTGCGGACCAGAGAGGGGGGGTCTGTGGGGAAACCGCCCAGAAGTTCGGAATTTTTTTGAAAAATTTAGAATTAAAATTACGCAAACACCTGCTTAACTTTGGACCCAATACAATCAGCAACGGATGGTTTTAAGACTGCTTTTAAGTTTGCTTGCATTTGATGCGTGGGCTGGGGCCCCAATGCAGGTGGGCACCTGGCACCTGCCAGTCTGACTCTATGGTGTACACGCCACTGCATGGCGTCTCTAAACGACTCAGGTGCCCAAACTACGTAACTGAGCAATCGTCATGAAGATCAAAAGTGCTTTCAGTTATATCCACACAGTTTACGAATTAAAAAAAACTTCTGTTGTCACAAGAGTAATGTCGATTCAAAAACTACAATTCGGTCATTATTAGGCTAAAGGTGATACCACAGCAAAACATCACCATGTCCGTTGTCCGTCTCCTCCTACAGCAAGGCAGCAATGCAAAACGGAGACCCCTGCCACATCTGTTTGCTTACGAACGCTTGTTTGCTGGCTAACCCCTTTATTCCTACCTCCCCCAAGTAAAAGGAATGTAACCACTGATCGGAATATTACGTAGATACGCACAGAATTCGGATCATTTTTGCCACTAAAAGTAATTTGTGCAAATGCTTGTGTTGCTCCCAGTTATGTAGAGTTACTTTGAGAATTATTCTTTTTAACTTTTCGATAGTTTTGATGGTCGTGTGTGCAGCCACCATCGTTGTTTCAAGCGCCAAGAGAGCGACAAAGTATGGCAATCAGTGTTTTGAATGACTGAAGTTCATGTATCCGACAGAAGAACGAAAATGAAATTCGTCGAAAGGAGTCCGACATGTTACCGAGGCTCTGCAGTGTACCCGCAAGCAATATTTGACGCATCGGATGACAGACATGATGAAGAAACTGTGTGGTGTGGTATGGCCTTTAGTTCACTATTGGCTTAGTTCAATAGTTGGACCATTCATACCAGAATTGTGCTGGAAATTAAAATGTTGCCATTTTAGGGTAAAAGCTAAGCTGAGTGGTGCGGATCTTTTTTTTTTTTTTTAACAATTACAGGGGGTAAGCCACAAAAGTCACGTCACAAGATACATATCTACGAATTTAATTGTGTTGAAGCTTCTTTCCTTGTGAGATGGAGGAGAGGAGCACTATACTAAATCTACACCGAATAAAATTGGGCTCAGTAGATCTTACACAAGACGTTTTACACATTTTACTCAATAATACAACACAGAGTTCAATGAAAACAACCCTTAGCACGAAAACAAACTGCAACACTGCATAGTCAGAAGTGGAATAAAGACTCTGCTGGATGGAGTATTTTTTCTATATGCCAACGAAAATATACAATACTTGCAATTCATAGCATTCCTTCTTGCAATGCAAACTCACTAAGGCTCCTTCGGACATACCCTTTGCACCAGACACTGCTTCGGTGTCTTGTTCGGTTATCACCTCTTCTGGCTCTGTTGAGGGAAGCTCTGCACTGTTATCTCTTACCCAGCCTGGATCTTCGTCTGCTGCCCCTGGTCGCCTTCACAACAGGCTTTCTCACAGGATTTCACAAGGAGTACCTCCCCGTCACCATGGCTGGCTACTGTTTGACCTAGCATCCCGGGCCCAGCCGTTGTTATGACGGCCTATGCCTGATATCAACGACAAGCCCCCTTCTCAGAATATCAAGTCTGGGATTTATCAGACAGCATTTTCCGGTCCTTCCAAGCTTCCCGTCGTCAAGCTCGTGTTCATCTCTTCGCCTTTTGTCCAGATACCCTTTACTGGGTGTGGTCCTGCTCCCCTCTTGCAGGTTGCTCCCGTCCATTCCAGCTGCCGTCCTTCCCTCATTATCATCAACCGGCTCGTCCTTCATCCGCAGCCATTTGGCTTCCTTTGCCCTTTCCAGTTTTTCTTGTCGTTCTTCCATCTCCGAAGGATTCCTCTTCTGGACCATGCCTTCAGCTGTCTGATGCCTGCGAAACTTCATGCACGCGTCAGGCTTTTCCCTGCCTCCTCTGTTCAGAGGTTGTACCTTCGCCTGCACCACACCTTTGTCTTCTCTTGGGCTCCCCACCCCCTTAGTACCCTTCGTGACCTGCGGAAGTCCAACTTGTTCAGCATTATTTGGGGCCCAAACAGTTCCACCAACTACCGCTGCTTTCTTCCAGTTACTGGGAATTTCCCTTCTTCCAGTATCATAGTTCCCGCTTCCACCTGCTTTGCCTTCGTCTTCATAAACTCACCTAGACAAGCCGTCAACATCAGTTCCTTCTGTGACAGCCCCAGCTTCTTTGCATCCTGCTCTTACCCTCGTTCGCCTCAAGCTACCTTCAACAGTTCTGCTTGACATTCGTCTTCATGTGGTCTGACCCTATTTCTTCTTTGCAGATAAACTTAAAAAAAAAAAAAAAAACACACCACAACCAATGGCAACATTTTACACCAACAACGGCCGTTGCTCAAGACACAGGGAACCTGCCGTTAGGTAGTTCCCGTTATGGCAATAGAACTAACTGCTGCAACCCCGTGAGTACAGCACGTAGCATGCATCACAACCATCTCCGTTCCAGCTCTGTCATGTTCCCTATAGTCTGCTGCGTAGGCTCCATTGGAAGTTACACCTTTCATCGGTTGGGAGGATGCCGTTCTGAACCTCCCTCACCCCCTTCACTTTCATCGTCCGAGGGATCTCCACTTTATTCATCCCACGAAACATCCTTCATCTGGTAAGGGATCATTGCGGCTCTGACTTTTTTCTCTACTTTGTCGCCTTTTAGCCGAGTTTCGTCCTTTGCAGTTCCTCCACGCCTCCCCTTTTCTCTTCACACACCTCGCAAGCGGCACATGAAGAAGGAAGACAAGGCGAGTGGGAGCAGCCGCCCCGACCTTTCACTGGACCTTTCTTAGAAACCTTCAAGCACATTTGTCTTTAGCCTTTTTCGTCTAGAATACCTTCGTGCTAGCCATCTTGTCTTTAGTCAACAACGGCCTCTTTTACTACCTCGGCTACGTCCCCATCTCTTACTCCTTGCCTTGTTGGACCTTCGGGTTTTCAAGCCTTCACTCAGGAATACAGCCTACTTCCCCATGCTATTGCTATGTCAGCGGGGTCCTGTTACACGGCCACTCGTCGCTTCGCTATTGCTCCATCCCGGTCGTCCTGATATTTGACCTCACACGTGTAGATCAGCAGGGTTTGGTCTCTCATGAAAACTTCTGCTTTGCTGATATGCTGCTAGATGTCCTTGCGTTGCTGCCCAGGCTTCCTCTCGCCACGTCTTGGCAGGAAATCGGACCCGTTACTACGCTTTGTCTTTATTCTCCTCCTAGAGTGAACACTTCATTAGCACGTATGTCTTTTAAATATAATCTTCGTTGCTTCAAGATGGTTGCCCCTCTTTATCCTCCATGTTAACCAAACCTCGAACATTGTAAATGTTCTGCCTTTCTTTCTGGACAAGTTCACTTCAATCTTCATTTGGTTTGCCAACGCCACTGTTTCTGTAACTATTATACAAAGTCACGCATCATTTGTAAAACAGTCGATGAGGGCACTTGGGTTTTGATCGAGATCAACCAGAAGAAGTCACGGATTCGTTCTGCCCAGAAAGCCCACAAAAGAGCAAGGGATCTTCTCACTGCTCGTGCTGCAAAGAAAGACGCTCCTTCTGCTGCTAAACCGTCGTCGCCTTTCAAGATTTCGCTAGCTCCGTCTATTTCCTGTCAGAGGCTCAAAAGGACGAAGGACCTCCCTATGAAAAATCATCCCATTCGCTCAGCAACACCTTCGCTCATTCGCCTGCCGCTACGCAATCCATTGCTTCTTCGGTTGTTTCCGCCATGGTTCCCATCTAAAACCGCCAATCCTACCAACAATGGTCATTCCACCGGTTGTTCCGTCATGTCTGTCTCCTGTTGTTTCGGCCCACCCTGCGGGCGCCGTTCCTTCGCTTTCCCATAAAGAAAGCAACAACGTTTCCGGCCCAAGTCCGGCTCCAGTTCCCAAATGGATTCCACTGCAACCCTTCAATCTGTAGTGGACTTCAGCTGTCGCTTCACGACCTCGCCCACTTTAGACCTAAACATTTTGGCTGTGCTGTGCGCAGTTCATGCCCTCTCTGCGGAAACTGCTACCCTTCGTGGAACCAACAACATTCGTACTGTGGAAACTACTCGTCTTCGACGACAAATCTACAAGCAGCGGGTCATGTTGATCTTTGCCAACTCTAAGATTCGGTTGCTTTCTCCGTTGTCAGGTAGCCCGGGCCCTTCTTGGCGCCTTTACCACTGTTCCTTGCCCACGACCCACAGGACTCCATATGACCATTCCCATGTTACAGCGAAACGCCTTCGCAATGCACCATGTCAACCCCATGACCCTCGTCACGCACTTCCAACTATTTCTTCTTCTCCTCTGATGACCAACGACTTCCCACGAGTCTTGGGTACCACATTGAAACCTGCTACAGCACCCTCCTCTTCTTCAGGACCTTTGCCTAGTGAAACAACGGCTGTGGTTAAGGACTCTCCCTCTCCAATCTATCATGTGTTGTCAGGTTCGACTTTGGCGTCAACATTTCCTTCACTCAACAACTTCAGCGCATATTCTGTTTGGCAATATGATGATGCCGTACAGTTCATCCCTGCTTTTCCAGACATCATGCAATACTTTAACCACGCCTTACGTCAGCTACCTTGTACACTGTGCCGTGCGCGAGCCAAAGGTGTTGCCTCAGGCTTCCGTGTCCATCCATAATGTGTCATTGTTGCTCTTCAGTTTCATCCTTCCCAACTGTGCTGAGGAGCCAGAACCACGTTTTTCTGCCAATGTTTCTTTAAAAAAAGCATTGATAAGACCCAACAACACCAACACGGCCTGCCTTCTTTTTACTATAGTCACAATCACACAGTCATCGTGTTATCATAGTCCTCTCTGTCTTCCCGAAATTGAGATGACTGACCGCACTCCACTATCCTGGTTAGAATACTACCCAGAAACATACCATCGAGTGCAGACAACGACGTAACATGTTCCTCCTTCGTATCCATGTTATCTTTTCCATGAACTAACTTACACACTTCGCCCTTGTTTCAAGGCCTCTTCGTCACGCAGGCTCCCTTTCGAACCTCAGTGTTGTTACTTTCGGACGTTCCTTATTTGGACTATGACCCAAGACTCCGGTTCCTCAGACACTCTGAACTTCTTCCAGAATCGTTACACTTACTCCTTCGCGACCCTGCCATTCATATATTATTATTTCATTCCCTCGTTCATATTATATACAACCTCTATGAATCTGCACCTCCAGGTGGGCGTTTTTATCCCCTTTGGAATATGTTTCTTCACCTTCATCCTTCGACCTCCGGACATTCTTAACTGGTTATGCGTTCTACCTTTCGATGGATCACCGCTGTGGGTGCCCATCATCACCTTCGATGTCTCGCCTACGTCTCACTTGATCACTCCGCCATGCCTTTGTTACTCGCCCATTCACCTTCGTTACACCGACCAACAAAAAGCAGACATCCCCACCAAGGTTCGGCCGTCAAAACTTTGTTCCGTCCGGAAGATCTTCTGGTGGAAACATCCCAACGCCTTGGTTACTGAAGATAATTCGGCTTGTCTGTTTACGGCTACGGCTGTTTGATCCTTCACCCCTCTGAACTTGTAGGTCTCCTGTTCCTCTACTCCACCTTAAGCAACACACACACACGAACCTATCTGCGTTGTGTCAATAGACAACAGTGAATGTTGATACGACTAACCTTTTAAAACGTAGGTGGATTGCGTTTCATGGGATAAGGCCCCGCGGGGTCCTAGGAAACAACACCAACCCTCTTGGCGTTTACTCCTTCGTTGATCTTTCTTCACTTCAGGTTCTTGGAAGTCTGTTGACTCTGGGGAAGCCAGCTCGTAGCTCTGGGGCACTCGTTACGATGGCCCCCACCACCTTTGTGATGAGGTCCACTGCAATGCTATGAATTACAGGTAACATGTTTTCGTCGGCATATAGAAATATCAAAATACCAGGGGCACCTGGTTGATTTTGGTTTCTATTGCCTAAACGAAAATATACATTACCTGTACACGCCGTATCTCCCCTCTTGAGTTACCACCATAATAAATGAGAGGGACGAAAGATAAAACCCGGTTTTGCACTGGCGCTTTTATAGGAGGAGTGCATCACGCATGCGCACTGATGCTACCGAGTTGGCAGGCATAGACCTATAAATTATTTTTCTCTAGGGGAGATTGCATTACAACCATTCCTACGCTCTCGTGAAATTACTACAAATAAAATATATGGTCCTCGTTATATCCATGTTGAAGAGACGTGATTGGCTGGTGGCAGTCGTTTACTGGCTTCCCACTGGTTAATTGTCCTTAGAAAATTATGAAGGTATATTCTCATTTGTATTTTTCAAATTTTATTTGGGTGGATGCCATAATCCTGTTTTGTCCATTCTAGCGTATTTCTTTTCATTGTATTTCTAATTTTGTACTACTGTATTCCTACATATTTTTAGAAAATGAAATATGGTTGTTTGCTAAGCCAAAGTTAATTCTTGCTAAATTGGAAGTAAGCCTTCAGTGAAAACCATATAGTAAGAGTAAGGCTCCTTTGCGCACTTGTGTTTATTACAAGGGACATGACCCGAATTCGAAATGGCAAGCAGTCCATCACCAGAACATTGCCGTATCACCTTCCCCACGAGGCCATAACTGATGGTAGGACAGTGATCTGGTGATGGATTGATACGCCAATTCAAATCTGAGTGACGTCATTCTTAAAGGTTGCTGCAGACTAATTTTATCTCTTTGATCCAGGTACATACATTCTAATTTTACATTATGTTGGACGGAATTTTTGGAGATTAAAGTTCGCATTCCTTGCCAGTTAGAAGCATACAATTTAGCCAATTACGGGATTAACTGGAAAAGGCCATTGAAAAAGTGGGATTGGAAAATAAACCCTCCAAATGTCCGAGACCATGGGGACTGGCCTAAAGAGGACTGGCCGAAAGTCATCCAGGTCAATCCAACGACCGCTTGTTAGCTTTACCGAGTAACGAATTTTTTTTTATATTTGTTGTAATAACAGCTGTTGTAGAACAACTGTATGACAACTGTTGTAAACAATAAATAGAAAATACATACTAAAATTAGGCTGGGTTGTGCTGTATTTTTATTTTTAATACTTTAAATAATGGCGAGGATATTTTAAGCACATCAAAATTTCTGAATGTTTTATTTTACCGTTTGACTGGGTTTCTTGGGTAGCTTAACATTTCTCTAACACAAAACTTTTCCAGCCAAACCTTTTGACCATTTGAAATCGTGATATCAAACCCAAGATCTTCCGCCGAGTTAATCCCACCGACTAAGACTTTAAACGTTAAAGGGATGGTATCGGCTCTTTGCACACTCGAAACCGCGCAACAATGTAGTTCGTTTTGACCGAACCTGCGGAGTGATCCTTGGAACACAATCCGGTTGCTGAAAGGCAGTGTGAGGTTTCGTTTTACGATTTCGATTTGCGGTTTCGATTTACGATTTCGATTTGCGAAGTAGTTTTGCTTTACAGTATTTAGTTTTATGTTTATGTTTTAAGTTTGGGTTTACGATGTTTAACTCTACTTGGCGTAGCGATACTATCCTCCATCACATTTTGTCAACCAATCCGTAATATCGTTCGTTTTGGCAGTGGTCTTTCGTATTAGGCCTAACCTCATTTTTATGTTGCTGATACACATCAAATTAAGAAGCATCTTCGTGTTTCCGTAAAAATACGACGTTTCACGAAATTAACGTCATTACCTTGATACGACCATAACTATTCTCGGAATCATGCCGAGAAGCATCTTCGTGTTTCCGTAAAAGCCCGACGATTACCGAAGGTTACGTCATGCCCCTAATAAGAGCGTAAAACAAGCAGCGTCTTCTGAGTGTGATATGCTATATAGAGCCGTGGTTTGTTTGTCAGCGACCATTCAGAAAAGCTTCGATCTGTATAATTATTGAAGTAGAAGGTACACTGTGGTCTTTTCAGTTTAAGTAAACCATGGTGGTCGTTTTGCGGAAAAAAACAAAAATTCTCACAATAATTGGCTGTTTCGATTGCGTTCCATTGTGCGTTTGACGCCTGTAGAAGCCATGATTTTCTGGTCCACGCAACAACGAGTCACGTGATTTAGAATATAGTTCCCGCAAGGCTTCCCGACAGAGCTTAACGGCGGGGGACTGCCAGAAAATCAAACAAAAATACAGGTGTTTGCCACTTTTAATGCTGAAATTGGGTACGTGGACCTCTTAATAATTGTTAGATTATTTCTTTAAAAACTACATCCGGTAGTGTATCGAGGAAATTTGATAAAAATGGCCAACGAAGTACCGTCCCTTTAAATGATATACTTAAAAATTGCACTGCAAACAATTTTCTAATTTTCGTATTATTATCTTAAATTAAAAATACAGTGTGACACGAAGCTTGAAATTAGTTTCTGTGTGTCAACAATTTAACATGGTTGCAACAGACAATTAACAGTTAAAGATAAAACAAAATTATTAAACAAGTATAATGCTGAACAGCTTACGCCGCTACAGGAATTTCAAGTATACATTTAAAAAATAAAAAATAACAAATACAACATTCATTCATATAATTGAAACATTTTCAGTAAGCAACCAATCTTTCATGTTCTTTTCACCTTACTAATGCTAGTCATTTTTTGTTATTTCTTTGGTAAATTGTTCAAGATTTTAGGGATATAATATTTTTTCTCTTCAAGTTTTTTCCAAATTCATTTTTTTCAGACTGATTTTGATACCTTATTCTATTTTCTCTTAAGTATTCCATTTTTGATTTGTCATAATTTATGTGCGTTTTGTACTCTTACACCATAATTACTACACTTGTCAAGAAGCTTAGTATGATCAATTGTGTCGAAAGCTTTTTGAAAGTCAATCAAAATAGCACTTCCAAATTTTCCTTCATTTAGTGCCCCAGAAACCATTTCATTTGCTAATTTAAGTGCATCAGTTGTGCTTTTATCTTTTTGAAAACCAAATTGGGAGTCAGTAATTATTTTGTGTTTTACTAAAAAATTTTGAATTTGCTTTTCAGTTGTATTTCATCATATCCAGCAGCATTTGTCATTTTCATGTCATTATTGTATTCTGAGCATCTTGATTTGTGACTTTTGATACATACATCGTTTCCTTTAAACAAGTTTGATTTTTGACACACTTTGCTTTACTGTCAAGTTTTATTTTTGTTTTGTTTTATATTTTTGCCTAAGTTTCGGTACTGTTTTTTTCGAAATTGGTATTAAAATTATTTCGCAGAATGTTTTCAGAGACATTCGGAAAGGTTTTTTTCAAATGTTCATCAATGTCAGTTATTCTCGTATTTCCTGCTATTTTATTTATTTGCTGCCAAACTGATTTTGCATCTGATTTAGTGTTTTGCATGAGTCTACCGTTGTATTTCTGTTGAGTTTGGGCTACCGTTTTTGATACATCACGTTTTACATTGTTGTACTCGTTAATTAACTTTGCATCTGGCTCCTTGATTTTCTTGATTTCCTTCCAGAGAAGGTGTTTGTAATTTATTAGTTGAATTAACTCCTTGTTTACCCAAGCTGTTCTCGGCTGTAGATTCTGACTTTTGTTGTTCTGACTTTTTAATTTTATTTTGCTGATGAATTAAATGAATTTCAGTTTTAATTACTTTACACATTTCATTAGGATTTTCTTTAAACTGGTCCAAAATATTCCAATTTAAGTGCGTTTTCAATATTTTTATTGTTGTACAAAATAAAATTATTATTTTCCTCTGGACTTTCATGCTTTTCATTTTCAGAATTTGCAATTTTCATTCAACAAAGTAATGTCTACTTGTTTTGTTTCAAAGTCGTGATATCAAACATCAAACTCTTTCGCCAAGCTAATCCAGCCGACTAAGATTCAAACATTAAAGGAAATAATTGAAAATTGTGCAGTAAGCCATTTTCATATATTTCATTTAACCTTCGAACTGTTACTCGGTGGGATTAACTTGGCGAAAGAGCTTGGCGTTTGATATCACGACTTCACTTGGCCGAAAAACTTGGCGGGAATCTTTAATAAGTTTTGTTTTGGGGTAGATAATCACTTAACACAGTTGTAGCCTACACCAGTGGTTACCAACCTTTTTCAAACTACGACCCCCCTAAACAATTTTTTTATTGCTACCCCGGCCCCCCCCCCCCCCAGTAAATTCCTTCGCCCGTCCGTTTCACAACTAGGGGGTCTGGGGGAGCATTGTGAGCTCCTCCAGTGGGGTCCGGGGTGTTAATGCTTGTTTTGCAGTTTTAGCATTTTAAACGTCGTCATTTGCTCATCAAAAAAAAATAGCCCTCTTATTTTATTGGACGATACAATATACGTTATAATCAATAATCATTATAATTATTAATTATCACATAAGATGAGAAATACCATTTACATTATCCGAACTTCCGAAGTATCATAATTATCATTAACAGACACACGCCAAACCTGATATAGGTTGAACGCGCGAATACTCATATGGATGGGTAATTCCCCGGCACAAAGTCACGCCCACAAAGTTGTGTTTAGATTAGAAAGATTAGTTGTTAGAATGGAGAGATTATAATTAGAGTTACATTTTAGAAGAGATAAAAGTACTTTTACAATTAATTAATTTATTAATGATTAAATTTCAGGGGGGAAAAGATTTTATGATTAAAAGATTTTAAAAAAAGTAAAATTTTTTTTCCTGCTTGTGTATTGCGACCCCCGAGAAGACGCCCATGACCCCATTTGGGGTCGCGACCCATAGGTTAATAACCACTGGCCTAGGCCTACACAATTCGAATGGTGACAGCAGCACATGGCGCGGGTTAATAAATGTTGGCCTGATTTTATTCACTTGCAAAGGTATGAACGCACGTGGATGCAGTGATTGTTGCTGCCCACTTTGAAACAATTCAGCTCACTTTTGAAAGCCTGCATCTATGAAATAAATACGCCATCCTATCTTTTCTAGCTGCCAATTTCGATGTAGCTTAGTATGGTTTAAAACTATATGCGTTTAGTTGAAACACGGATTCTTTCTTCTTTATTTCTACCCGAGCCTACAAGGTCTACAAGTACCAATCGCTCGGCCTATCATACTTATATCTACTCACGGTGCACATAGTGTACATTGGGCTGAAAACAAATACTATGAAACAGGAAACCAACTCCACAAATTAACAACGTACACAAGTCCTCTGGATTCTTCCAATTCAATTCAATTCAATTGTGGTTTACTGGGGCCTTGGGCCTAGGCCACGTACCCTCCATAAATCTAAATACAGTTATCCAAACGACAGAGTACATTGCGTACACTATAACAACCGCGAGAGACCTGTATCACGCAACAAGCACTGCAATTACCATGTTTCACAAATTGAACAATAAAGCTCACAATACCATCTAGTGTACAAGAGAGTGATAGGGCTCACAGTCGCACTCCAGTCGCTCGAGCATACACTGCTATAGCCAGCCAACAACGTTATGTTCTGTCCCTTCTCATTGGTCTGCAGTAACTCTTTCACTGATAGTTTGGACCCTACTTTGGTGTTGAAGTGTCTTACGCAACTCATCGTGAAATGTGGAGTCCAGCAGGAAGTGCTGCACTATACCGTCTTCCCCACACCTGCAAGTGGGTTGTTGCGACCATCCAAGATGCCACATGTGCGCTGGGAGCAGTGAGTGACCTGGCTGCAACCTTGCAACTATGCGCCCTGCCCAATATGGCATGTAATCCAGAGCAACACTGTAGGAACATGTAGAGTTTAACTGGTACAAAAATCTGCCCGTCACAGCGCTTGTCCACTGCTCATTCCACAGGGAAAGCGTTCTTGCCCGCAAAGGATGACTCGGTGAGCGCACAGACTGCGTCATGGATACGGTGCACGGCGACAATGCTGTAGCTTCTTTCGCAATTGCGCCCGTATACTCAGTTCCAGCATCTCCACTGTAGTCACTGATGTGGTGTGGCTCACCAGTATTGTTAGCATTTCATTATTGTTCAGTCTATGCCTTGCAGCTGGACTCCATCCCCGGCGTGTCACCTCTGTGGGGCCATTCAAACCCCCGAGCGTATTTCCCTGGTCTGCAGGGTTCTCAGGACTCACAGGGCAGGCATCTCTGAATACATCGGGACAGACCCATCGTTACGCGGCCTCCTCTCGGTTGAGGGGGGGGGGGGGATTCGGTGCGTCGGTTTCGTGCTGTTGCTAAATTTGGCAGGGCTACTGGTGTCACGGTCTAGCTTCCATTCTCCTTTGCGCTACTCTACTCTGCCCTATGTTCTCAGCTCTCTGTTCTCTATTCTCTGTTCTCTGTTCATCTGTAGACTCTTCTCATGTTACGTGAGATGTGGTTGTTGCCGATGTGTTTGAGTAACATAGAAAATTGCAGTAATATGTATGGCGTAGTATGGAATTTGTTGCGTACAGTTGTTATGTAGTTTAACCGTTTTACATGATGTAGTTTTGTAGAATTGGGGCATGACTACGGGTTGCGGCCCTAATAAATACACTACATTATATTGCAGCTGGTGTTTGCTGTTGGCATTGTTGCCTATTTACAATGTTTAAAACAACGTAAAACAATTAAGCTGATCGTTCAGGGTTCTGTAACTCCAGAATGGCCCAACCAATTGAAAAAGTGGTCTCTTTAAAGGATAATGACCGTAAACCGAGGGCATTATAAAACAATGCCACAAGGGCGCGCCACTGCCTGCGGGCATTGTTTTATAACGTCTCGAGATTTTCGGTCATTTTCCATTATAATTCCATTCATCGACCAACTGTAATACATTCCATTCCATTCCATTCCATTCCATTCATATAATTCCATTCCATTCCATTCATATAATTCCATTCCATTCCATTCATATAATTCCATTCATCCTCAATAGAAAAACACGAGCGCCACGTCGTCCACTTGTCACGTTTCTATTTGCAAGCAGAACAGTTTTTAATTAATTACTGTGAATTCGCAGCGCCACCTATTACTTGTCCTTAAGACCTTGAATAAGAAAATTTATTTGTTGACTCACAGTGAAACACACGCTCTCGCTAAGTTATCCAAGATGGCCAAGAATTTATAGGGTTGGGGAGAAAAATTTGTGACTGAGACCCATACCGAAACGTCTTAAATACATTCGTGTTAGTTCAGTCTTAGTTTATAGAGGGCGCCATTCGTTTTGTGTGTTAATTTCTACTTAATTTTTAGGCTAAAATTAAACTAAACTAAACGAAACTAGCTATTATTCATCCTAGCTTAGTTGTAATTTAGTTTACGTTATATTTGGGCTGAAAATGAGCAAAAATTACCAGATGGAACACGTGGCGTTCTCTGAAAACTCGGACTGAACTAATAGGGACGAATCTAACAAGTTTCAATAGGGACTTTTTAGAGTTACAAATTCTCCTCTCAAACCCTATAAATTCTTGAAGATGGCTAAGACCGTTTAAAACCAAAAGAGAAAAGTACCAATACTGTTAATCACTCAAACCAAACAGTCAACTACATTAATCCTTAACTAGGCTGCTGTACCCCCATACTAGCCGGTTCCCGCATACCTGAGAGAAATACTGAAGTGGGCAGTATGGAATGAAAAGGTCGTTGACTGCCCCCTGCCTCCTCACTCCGAACTCCCCTGCGGCCTACCCCCACATTCTCCCATTGTATGGTTCGATTTCCATCATGCACTCCCCCCCCCCGTAACCCATTTCCCGTCCCGCACCCCTGGCCCCCCACCCCAGAACATCCCCTGAATATCCCCATCCGTGCCCCCCCCTCCTTTTGAACCCCTGCTGATTTGTTTTGTTATGGAAGTAAATGTCTTTTTTTCAATGGAGGACGCTCAATTGTCCGTTTGTCCGTTCTGATACCAAGCGCAATAAACCTAACAACGATCGTGCAGTGATTGTTAGTCAACCAACTTTGAAACTCTTCAAGTCAGCTCTAAGAGCTACTATTATTAAAACCATATTCCGTTTGTTACTGATTGTTACAGACATTGTCGGTCCCTCGCCCTCTTTCATTATAGTGCATGATGAATTTGCTTACCCAACCTAAGCATACAGAAACTGGCGCTTCTCCCATCAAGTTCAGATTGTTGAATTCATAGCGTCTAATTATTGACGGTGTGTAGTGTGTTTCCTTGTTTAGCCGTAAGTTAGCATGTAAGTATAGGGCAGAGTGTATGGCGTTAGGGCCGAGTAAACTCTCATAATAAAACTAAACTAAACTAACATCTAATTATTGACGTCTCATTGTAGTTGTTCAATTGTTGTTGTTCATTATCAGTGTTTGGGCGAAAGCTAGCAACTGCTTCTCATACCTGAGACATTAAACCCGCGTTTTCTGGTATTGAATATAAATAATAATGCGACAGAAAGCTTTGGAAATTGTATAGATCGACGGGGTTTAACGAGTAGACTACAGAAAGTCCTGTTTCATAGCTGCGCATGAAGGATTTCAAAACGAAAAAGGTACCTCAACATCGTTGAGTTCATGCTAGCTACTACTACTACCTTGTAACTACTTATTACTAGCTAATTCCACTGTCATTTCATTCCACTATCAGATAAAATCATTTATGCGACAGATATACTTGAAATTTGCCATTCATCTTACGTTTGACGCCAATAGGTGCCTTTTATGATTTGACATTTGGGGATGTTTTAAATCCAAAGATTGTAATCATTTGTAATGCTATTTTCGTGAACATTGGGAACACGCCATCTGTTATCAAAATAATGGTCCTTTCCTTTGATTTTATTGAGATCTGAGCCACAAGTCGAACGCCCCAACTAACCTTACAAACTATTACATAACACTCCAATAACAACACAATTTCTGTACAAACCACCCCACAACATCACAACAACTCCTCCAAGGAAACCGACACATGTCACCAAGGAAACCGTAGGCCGTCATCACGAGCCCACTGTCATCACTGGTACCATTAGATCCTAGCATCCTCCTCTGCTCCACTACGGCACTTGTCACTGCGCACACCCCACCACAGGCTAGATGTCACATCCACGGCGCGCAAGGATGGACTCGCCAACTTCTATGTACATGACACTACCAACTTTCTACTGCGTACACAACAAGGCCTAGAATCATGCCACCACAACCACACCGCACCACATCGCACTGCTGGCTGCCAGTCATCCCATTCACTGGGCACAATGGCCTGTTGAGTCATCCGTTGTGTACACATCGCAGCTCCTGGTGATGCCATATGCTCCGCTGTGTACCGGGCGCACAGGACGCAAAGTTCCGAATGGTTCGGCCCTTCAAAGGAGTGATATCAACACACCAAACCATTCGCCAACTTAATCGCACCGTTTTAATAGTTCGAAGGTTAAATGAAAACTAGAACATTGCTACTTTCGGTAGCAATGTTCACATTTTCATTTAACGTACAAAGTATTATTCGGTGCGATTAAGTTGGCGAATGTTTTGGTGTGTTGATATCACTCCTTTGAAGGGCCGAACCATTCGGAACTTGGCAGCCCCTTTTACCAGTTTTGGTTTTTGATATGATATCACTCCTTTTTTTTAAATTGTGTATTGACTCAACTCCACTACCATACAGACGTGTAATAAAGTGCCACATCAACAAGAAATAGGTTTTCAACAATTTGCTACTACCTTTTGCCTAGAGGCCGAACCATTCTCAACTTAGTCACATCTTTATAGGTATTTGGTTTGGTTTTAATTTTGTTGTAATTTGTTTTATTTCGTTAGTTTTGGTGTGTTGATATCAGTCCTTTGAAGGACCGAACCACTCTCAAAGTGGTGGCCTCTTTACCAGTTTTTGGCTTAGTTTATTTTGCTTTGTTTTTAGAGTTGGTTTATTTTTTGTGAATTGGACGTGAATAAAATTTCTTTGGCAACGTTGTTTTCATTTATCGTGATACACTAGTGTGTGTCTATGCACGCATGTCAGTATACACGTTGTCATTGTCCGTACTTTGGCCGTCCAATGAGAGACGATGCCGACAATACTAACAATGGTTATAACAATATTTTCGTACTTACACGCCCGTACTTACACGCCAACCTCGTTACGCCCCCAGGCTCCAAACCATAAAAGGTACGCAGTTCGTATTGTAGTGCACCCATTCGTCCAATTTCATAGCTGGAAGCCTTCCCGTTATCGCAGTATCGATGAATAATCACCCTATGGGATTTAACAGGGAGATGAACGGACTAGCCACTAGCTAGCTTGGTAGTAACACATTTTCAACGTTCTTGAGGGTCAGATTTTGCATTTGTTTATTTATTTATTTAAGTTAGTCGTAGCGCCTAAAGGCCAAAACGACATCCACAGAAAAGGGCAAAGAATCGCCCCTAAAAAAAAACAGTAAAACAAACTAACTGCAAGAATGCTGACACTGTATACAATCATGTTGTAAATCTAAATACTTTTTGAAAGCAATAAAACTTGTGGCATTCACAGTTTCAGTAGTCAACTCATTCCAGTTTCTATCAGTTTTTGGAAAGAAAGAATCTGCAAGTACATTTGTATTACACTGCACCCTGTTAGCATTCTTCGGGTGGTGACGTTGCCCAAAATAGCTAGGAATTTTTATGTCGTCGCCTGGGTTTAAAAGAGTATCCCCGTTATATAACCTGTGGAACAGTCCTAGTCGACGATACCTTCTTTGGACCTCAAGTCGCTGCCATTCCAGAGTGTTCAGCAAACCAGAGACACATGTGTCAGAATCGAATCTGCCAAACACCATCCGTGCGCCGCAGCGTTACACTTTCTCAAGCATATTCACCAAAGATCTAGTTTCAGGGTCCCACAGCGCACTGCAATAATTCAGTTTTGACCGAACTAAAGCATTGAAAACCAGCTCTCTAGTGCACGTCATTGTACCAGCCAAAACACGGTCTATGAAGCGAACTTCAGAGTTGGCCTTTGTGCACAGGCTCGAGACATAGTCGTTCCAGTTTAGCCTATTGTTAAGTTGAACTCCCAGAATAGAGAGTGTATCAACCACCTGCAAAGCGTCATTTCCGATTTTATACTCGGGAATGACAACAGTCTTTTTTTCTAGACACCGCTAAGACTTTGGTCTTGGTAGGATTGACATTCATTCCCAATTTTTTCACCACTCTTCAATTCCATTCAAGTCAGATAGCAGCCGTCTTCTGTCGGCCGCCTCCCTAATATGTCTGAACACTGTGGAATCATCTGCAAACACTGCTTTGTCAGACTGAATGGATAAGTTCATTTAGGTAAATCAAAAACTGAATAGGACCACTAACGGATCCCTGTGGCACTTTAGACAAGACTGGCGCCTCAGTTGACCTTTTTCCATTTACAACAACAAACTGTCTTCTGTCTTGGAGGAAGGCACGATACCAGTTCACAACACCATCTGAAGGACCATAGCCTTGAAGCTTCATAAGAAGCAAATCGTGAGGCACGGAGTCAATATCTTTAGCCATGTCCAATGCTACAAGGTCAACGGTAGCTCCTTCATCTAGTGCACTAGTAATATTATGTATCCTGTCCAGAAGCATCAGCTCGCATGAAGATCCTTTACCGAAGTCAAACTGTCACTGCGAGAGTAGACCGTTGAGTTCCAAGTGCGCAACAAGGTTGCTGACAAGAATATGCTCCAACATTTTGCAGCATATCAATGTTAGTGAGACTGGACGGTAATTTCCCACAACATTCTTCGTGGAAGCAGCTTAGCTGGCATTCCTACACGAGTTAATTTTTGTCAGGTGGGTCATTGCTTTCGATTTCAACACAGTTTAAGCTTTTGTACCGCATTATTATTTTTCCCCAAGTACCTGAAATGTGCCCAACTATGCTTCAAGATATAAGACACTGACGCTGTGGCGTCGCGCTACAATGGTTTGCAACCTCGACAATTGAATTGATGTGATGTTTGTTGTGATGTTTGTTGCCTAACTTGGCGCGACACACTGGCGTGTGTCTAGATCCACCCAAAACCAAAACTGGTATAAGAGGAGCCGCCAGTTTCAAAAAACGGTCGGCCTTTCAAAGTAGTGATATCATTCAACCAGGCAAAGGCTGCCAAGGTTAAGCCTGTTAGCCAAGTTAAGAGCACCTACTAATAGTTCGAAAGTTAAATGAAAACTAGAACATTGCTATTGGCGGTGGCAATCTTCAAGTTTTCATTTAACGCCCAAAGTATTATTAGGTGCGATTAACTTGGTTAGCAGGATTAACCTTGGCGGCCTTTCCCTGGTTGAATGATATCACTACTTTGAAAGGCCGACCCTTTTTTGAAACTTGGCGGCTTCTCGTATACCAGCTTTGGTTTTGGGTGGATACATAGGACTGTGAACGAACGAAGGATCAGACGGTTTAATCGTCCCCTCTAACTTTTCTTTTTAGAGGAATTTTATGTCTATAAATTTGCTCATTCATAATTTTCATATTTGCCGTGGCCCAATTAGCCGTTACGCCAGTGAAATTGACACGGTCAGAACTTGCTTAGGCTTGTAAATGTACAGAGAATGTCACTGTCTAATCATCACCTTTACCAGTTTTGTCCGGAGGTATTTTATGTCTATTGATGTTGTCATTCATAATTTCGAAATTTGCCAATCCCCAATTGGCCGTTAGTTGAGTCAAAGTGACACGGTTGTGGTTTATGGTTTGTGCTTGTTTCACAGGCTTCAGTTTGTTCAATCGCAATTTTGAGCGTACTGGCTACCAAACACTGTTGTTGGTTCGTTTCGCTCATTCACAAGGTTAATTTGAATCACGGCATGAAGCTGGAATTGTTCACTCAAATAAATCAGGTTAGCGTATCCAGATTGGTGACGACTGATGTCTATCAATGGCGTATTGCATAAATAATGTGGTCGACGAATAACAATCGGCGCAAGTCATAATGTTGATTGTTGCCAGCTGGAACAAGCTGACGTCATCATACAGCTTTCCGAAGAAGAAACAGTTTCGTCTTTGTCGGCCACCATCGTCTGCTGGTTTTAAAATCTCTATCAAATAATTGTAAGTATATTCGTTTGACTTAGAAATGTAGCATTGGCAATTTTAAATGTTTCAGCCAACTGTTTCGACAGTTTTTATAGTGGGATTTTTGTTTTTTTGTTTTTGTTTAGTAGGAGTTCGTGTACCGTAAAAAGAAAACGTCCACACCTTTGCAATAAAATTCAAGTTCGTGTACCGTAAAGAAGAAAGGTCCAAACCTTGGAAATACTCTGTCTTTTAGTCTTTTTGGAAATACTCTGTCTTTTTGGAGATACTCTGTCTTTTAGTGAACCAACCTATTTGCAACAACAATGAATTCTGTCAATTAGGTACTGAAATGAAAAGCGTGTAAAACTTAAGCATGTTATGATCTACTGTTGGATGACAATGCAAACATTGGTTACAACAATAATTTGGCACGTACGAGCGACTTGAAGGCCACGTGCTGCTAGCTGCAGCCCCCATTTTTTGAAAGCGGCACTTCTACATAATTATGACGCTTTACCTGTCTGCCAAAATTTAGATTTGGCAACTTTCCCTAATGAGCTGTAGACGTGTCTTTTTACCCTATGAGAATTAACACGAGAACAGTAATTAGCACGGCCGGCAGGCAGTGCTTATTAGAGTTCGTTTGCGCACGAGAATTTTCAAAAACTGGACCGGAGGAGGAGGAGCGGCTAACAATATCAAAATGTTACAATGCTACAATATGTAACAATGGTGCAACAATACGCGAGGCGCAGAAGATCGGATTATAGCTCACTCAAACAAAATGCAACGATGCTCGGGCGCGGGGAAAGTAACATTGTCGTGGTATCTTCTTTATTACCGTTTTAACTCGTTGCCGAGAACCAAAATGAAATCGCCTAGATTTTCGCTTAAATCTTTCAGTTTTAAAACAGGGCGTGAAGTCTTAATTTTGAACCTCAAAATTGGGTGGCCGTCATGACTGAATGACTTATTTTCTTCTTCAGTACGGGATTCGGGAAGCCAGTTGAATTGTTTCTACGATTGTTTACATGATACTGCATCATCTGCCTGCAACAATACAGAATCCGCTATACATCGAGCTCATACATGCTAAATCTAGACACGCGCTAGTGTGTTGCCATCAAATAATGAACTTAGACCAAAGTTTGGGCAGAACCTGAACAGAAATACGCATTTCTAATGTTCCGTTTTTTCGCAAACAAAATTGGGTGGGCAGTGGACATACCATACACAACATATAGACCAAATTGTACCACTTTCAAAAAAAAGGACGTGAAAAAATCCAACAAATTAACTGAACAAAAAACGGCTTCGTCGTTTAGAAAAAAAAAACATTAAAGCTCGTATCCCCCATACTCACAGCCGTGAAGGTACACGAATAAAAACGGATTAGAGTCCACTCGAACGCAACGAACTATAATTTGAACTCCAATTCCAGGAAACAAGGATTGTGACTGCCAGCCTCCATGCACACGTAAACAAACATGTACATCACTAATCAATCAAACAAAACTGTTGGATATTTCAAAAAAATACCCACACAAAATGAACACGTAAGTACTCACATGAACTAGAACTAAAACAGAAACCATCAAACACAAGCAAAAAAAATGCCTAACTAGGAGTCTGCGTTTTCAGAAATTATAAATGCACTCAAAATACAAACATAGCCACTCACACGAAACACACTTAAAATATAAAACAACAAACACAGAGAAATATAAAAAAAAACCTGTATGATACACAAATTAAGCACACACACCCATACACACGCACACAAACATTAAACATTTCAAACACAAACTGCGTTCACTTACTGACATAACAATTACGTGAAAACAGTCATTATTCCCTGGAATTGGAGTTCAAATTATAGTTCGTTGCGTTCGAGTGGACTCTAATCCGTTTTTATTCGTGTACCGTCACGGCTGTGAGTATGGGGATACGAGCTCTAATGTTTTTTTTCTAAACGGCGACGCCGTGTTTTGTTCAGTTAATCTACATAATAATTCTGGACGGCGGCGACTAAATTAGAAAAAGGAAAGGCCGAACAATAAGAATCTAAAAATAGCTTTAATCGGCTTTCATTCTTCATGCATGTATTATGTCTTTGCTACGGTGCCTAACAATTTCTTCTAAACTGTTGATTGTTGATTGGGTGAAAGGAAAGAATCCATGTTTCAGCTAAATGCATAAGTTTTAAATCAAACTAAGTTACGTTCTTAATTTCGAAGTGGCCTCAAAATTGGCTGCTGGAAACGATAGAATGGCTTATTTTTTTCGTAGATGCGGGCTTGCCGAGCTCAGCTGAATTGTTTCAAAGTGGACAGCAACAAATTACGAGCACGAGGCTTATCATTGCTGTCTTGCAGAGTAACCGGCAACAATAAGACCTCTCGAAGTGAAAACAAAACAATAATGAGGCATTGTTTGGCCGGGCGATTTACTTTATGCTGTCCCAGAAAACAAAAATGTCAAAGCCGCCAGGCTAAAGGTTTCAACTTTGTTCTACACAAGCGTATTTATTTATTTACCATAGAAATAATTAAATGTCAGTGCCTGGACACCGAGTTAGAACAAGGGGTCCGGGCTGTGTCAAATCTGGGGTCGCTGATTCAGTTAGCGAAGCGTAAATTTGATTGACGAAACTTTATTCGGTCAAACACGGACATACACATGAGCAACCAAACAGTAAGTGTTGCAAACGGTGCATCGAACACCACCCGTGCGTACAACGGACTTCCGCAAGCAATACAACATTATTAGCAAGCGAACAATTTTTGCATGCAACAATGCTTGAGCGTGGCAATTTTTAAAACAGTGCATCCAGTGATTTCAGTTACGGGATGTGCTGATTGAGTGAGCGAAGCGAACGAAAATCAGCGATCGTCAGCCAGTTTGCGCAAAAATTGGATTGAGTCAACTTAATTCGGTAAAAGTGTTTCTTAGCCAGTGTGTGCAAAAATTGGCTTGAATAAACAATAAGACCTCTATAAGTATCCTTCCAGAAAAGAAAAATGCCAAAACTGCTGGGCTAAAGGTTTCAATTTTGTTGTACAAAACCGTATTTATTTACTTCCCACACACATGTCAGTGCCTGGAGACCGAGTCCGGAAAAAGTGTCGGGGCTGAGTCGTACCGGGGGTCGCTGAGTGAGTGAGCGAAGTGAACGAAAATCAGCGTTTGTTTGCCAGTCTGTGCAAAAATTGGATTGACGAAACTGAATTTGTGATGAAACATGAGCATATGCATGACCAACCAAACAGTTACAGTGTTGCAAAGGGTGCATCCAACACCAGCTGCGCATAGAACGGACTTCAGCACGAACCGAACAATTGTTTCATGTAGCAACGGTTAAAGACGCACATTTTTAAAACGGTGCATGCTGTGGTTGGAGCAACAGGATATGCTCATTAAGCAAGCGAAGCGAACGAAAATCACCGTTTGTTAGCCAGTGTGCCCACAAATTGCAGTGAAGAAACTTAATTCGGTGAAACATGGACATACACATGAGCAACCAAACCGTACCAGTGTTGCAAACAGTGCAACAAAGACCAGCCGTGCGTAGCACGGGCTTCCTCTAGTTCTACATGAAATCAAATGTCCGTTTCACTAATACTTCCAAATAAATTAATGACAAGCATACCCTTTTATCGTCGTGGGACAGATAATTCGGTAGGAGTTCGTGTACCGTCCTCTTCAAGTTTTCATTTAAAGTCCAAAGTATTATTCGGTGCGAATAACTTGGCTAATAGGATTAACCTTGGCTCCCTTTCCCTGGTTGCATGATATCAGTACTTTGAAAGGCCAACCGTTTTTTGAAACTTGGCGGCTTCTCTTATACCAGTTTGGGTTTTAGGTGGATATCACAACTTTCAGAGGGCTGTGAATGAAGAAAAGATCAGACGGTGTAATCGTCATCTTGTCTGGAAAAATTGTATGTCTATAAATTATCTCATTCATAATTTTCACCTTTGCCGTTGCCCAATTAGCTGTTACGTTAGCGAAATTGATACGGTTTGACGCTGATTTTCATTCGCTTCGTTCACTCAACCAGCACATCCCTCCTCACTTGGCCCTACCTCGGTTAACGTTAATCATTCAATCACTCAGTTACCATGGTGTTCACGAACACATAATTGTCCCTTTTATCGTCGTGGGGCAGATAATTTAGTTTGGATTCGTGTACCGTAACAAAAAACCGACCAAACCTTTGCAATAAAAGATACTTCGTCTCTTAGTGAACCATTCCATTCCATTTATATTTTTATGCCTAGCCTTATGCCATGCGCCCCATAACTAATCCCATTGCTTAGAGCTACAACATCAAATCAACCACCTATTGCAACAACAATGAATTCTGTCAATGAGGTACTGAAACGATAAGCGTGTAACACTTAAGGGCCACTTCAGGGCCATGTGCGTCTAGCTGCAACCCCCATTTTAGAAAATGGTACTTCCTCATATGACGCTTTACTTGTCTGCCGAAATTTAGATCTGGCAACTTTCCCTAATCAGCTGTAGACGTGTCGTTATACCCTGTGAGAATTAACATGGGAGCCTGCGAACTAGTTATTAGTTACTTGTTACACAAATTCAACGTTATTGAGGACACTTTCTCCATGAAGGACACGTTCTCACATTTTCGTGTTGACGATTTTCTTTGTTACTGGACCCAAGACAACTGATTCAAACGATTTGCAATTTCTGCCGCCAAGGTTAATTCTATTAGCCAAGTTAATCGCACATACTAATAGTTCGAAAGTTAAATGAAAACTATAAGATTGCTACTAGCGGTAGCAATCTTCAAGTTTTCATTTAACGTCCAAAGTATTATTCGGTGCGATTAACTTGGCTAATAGGATTAACCTTGGCGGCCTTTCCCTGGTCGAATGATATCACTACCTTCAAAGGCCAACCGTTTTTGGAAACTTGGCGGGTTTTTCAACAGTTTTGGTTTTGGGTGGATATCACAACTTTCATAGGACTGTGAACGTACATAAGGTTACACCGTCTGTTTAGGATGCTTCAACCTCATTTTTGCACACACTGACTAACAATCGCTGATTTCGTTCGCTTCGCTCACTCAATCAACGCATCCACTTCAGTTGTTTTGTTTATCCCTGCAACTTCCCCTTAATTTTTCAAGATTTTGTTCACATTTAGTCATGCAGAAACCCCCGAAGGTCGCTGTTACTAAAACCGAAGAACGCGAAGCATTTTTTTTTCGGTTATTAACCAAAAAACCCATTAGCTCGTGTATGCTCGTATTGTTGCGTAACCATCATCTAACGTGCATCCCTTTATTCTTACGTAATCCATGGCAACGTTAATGTTTCTTTATTTTGACCTTCGTTACAGTTCAGTTTTTAGTTCGTCCAGGCTTTTACAATAAATCTAAGGACCAGTCTTGATTGTTCAAGCCATTGTTGCTTAAAATCTTTGGTTGCAACTTGGAAAAGAAACGAAATTTAAATTCGCCGGTGGCAAATTTCAAAACCCTCCCACGCACTTGTCCTGACCCCTACAACCCCCAAATCAACAAAAGGACCATCCTCAGATCACCATGCATCAGTGTGCAAAAATTCAGGTACGTAGGCCTTCGCAATTTTGTGCTAGCCATGAGCAAAAAGTATGGAATTTAACATGGGAAAAATCTTATTAGCTAGTCAGCTAGCTAGCTAGCTAGACAGTAACATAAAAACAACGTTATTGACGCATCATTTTCTCTATGATTGGTGGACACTCATCCTTTAAATTTTAGTTTTTCTTAATCTCTGACCCTTCCTCTTACTTTTTACACAATTTGAAACAGTTCTGTCGCATTGGGATTTATCCTCAACATGCCAAAATATGCTTTCAGTTGCTTACAGTTAACAGACACATGTCTGCTAGTGAGCCACCTTTTTATCATTAACAACCAATTTTTAACAATCGGATGTCTACAATGGGATGATCTACTGTTACTTGGCGGCGACACACTAGCGTGTGTCTAGATTCTGCTAGTGCGGCCGCCTTTTTTTCATCAAGGTATTGTATTTGTATTTTATTGAGCCTGGGCCGAAGCCATGCGCCCAAATCAAAATCACAACAAACATGTACACTTCAAGTCACACTGTAACCGATGGTCAAGGAGGAAAAGAAAAGCAGGGGGGGGGGAGGTTCATCAACAATCATTTTTTAACAATCTGATGTCTACAATCGGACGATCTACTGTTACTTGGCGGCGACACATTAGCGTGTGTCTAGATTTAGATTACTTAATTCTTTACTGCGACATCAACTACTGTTCCTGGACAGGGTTTACCAAATCATTCGTACAAGAAATGGATACTTCAGATTCGATAATAAAACAGAATATTTATTTATGCAGTTTATAAAACGATGTCTTCTAAGGTTTTCGTTTAGTTATAATCGTACAATGACAAGCAATGAATGCATCTCTTAAACATTACCGGTTGTTACAACTTAATAGCACACAGCTTAGGTTATAAACTTATTTCCAGTGATTACTTTCCAAACACTCAATAAAACGTATCACATGTTAGTTTCGACCGTTATTATGGCTTACTCATTTTAATCATTGTTCTTTAGTGTTAATTCTTCAAACTAGTAATGATTTAGATATACGATTCTGTAGTAGTTCGCTATACAAATATAACCGTTAAGTGCTCAAATTCCAATATACCTCGACTGCAAAGCAAATCTTTCACTTACCGTCACAATGTGGTTTGGTTTGGTTCCCTCTGACTGTGTTCCGGAGGACGTCACCTCAGAGTTCAAAGGATCGATGCTTGATTCTTGAGACTAGGAGCAGCTCATCGCAGTGTTTAACTTTTTAGATTTTTCACTTTTAATATAATAATGACGATAATATTACATTTGATCCACATGTAGAGGAGCGGAAGGGAGGTGCAAGGATTCATTGCCGAACTGCTAACTGCAGACCCAGGTAAACAAGTGCATTAAGTTTGCGAAGAATAATGCTCGGGGCGCAGAAGGATAGAAGGGTAAAGGTGGTTAGACGCGTCTTGAAGTAATCCAGCGTTGGGACGGTAACCAAAGACAGAGCGAAGAAGGACCTTCGGGAATTACGACTGAATCTCGGAAGGACGAGCTTCAAACAAATTATCGCGAGTTTTAGTGAACAGGTTAATTTCGAAAAATGGAAGTTCCAAAGGGAGCATGGAATGCATTGTCTTAAAAGTTAGAACCAGGTCCGCCCTCAAGCGCTTGCACTCAAGTGTATCCAGCTTGAGAAGATGCAGTCGTTGACTGTATGGCAAAGAATGCATGCTGGGCAACGCCTTAGTATGTTTCCTTTGAACGGCTTCAATCCGATCAATACCCTTAAGGAGGTTAGGTGACCACATGACTGGCATACTCGAGTAGTGGCCTGACAAACACTTTATAAGCCCAAATATCGGTGTTACGGCTTCCAGAGTTAAAACAACGACGAACCATCGTTGATCTGCGGCTGGCTGCCTCAGCAATAGAAATACAGTGAGTGGTGAATTTCAAATCGTTCTGAAACCAGACACCAAGATCGTGGAAACTGCAAAAGTTTCCCTCAGGCAGGAATCATCCAGAAAATAATTAGGGCTGCTAGAAATCCACCAATAGCGAACTATGACACTTATTGGAGGGGAGGAGAGCTGCCATTTAACGGACCAATCAAAAATAAAGTCGATATTGAACTGTAGACAGATGCTTATTCCGATGAAATAACAGGGGAATGCAGTTTAAGGTCGTCTGGGAAACAGAATTTTCATTGCAAGTAAGATCGTTAAGAACTAGTAGCTGCTCTTCCTGCTCTGCAGTGAGATTTAATATACTGGGAATCTCAGCAACGAAGAGAGCCTACTGGACCGGACTGTCCACGATTGGAATAAGACCAATTTGAAGAATTTGTTGGTCGTGGGGATGGAAATTCAGTTGAGTTCACTTTCCAACAGTGAGGTACCCACGAAAATCATGAAAAAAGCTGGCTTTATTAAAATTGTGGGTCCTTAATAGCCTTTGGATCTTGGTCACTAAAACTAGAAGGATGCGCTAATTACACATATGCCAAAACAGTTTGAAGCTACCCTTAACTTTCATACTTCCTCATGTTTAAAAAAAGACACAGAAATTATGTAGTAGATATCCGTGAGCCGTTGTCGATTTAACGGTTATAATTGCTCGCGAGCGAGAAACGG
>JAHWFP010028053.1:0-10330 GCA_023313725.1 Lithobius niger
GGAGTGATATCAACACACCAAAACATTCGCCAACTTAATCGCACCGAATAATACTTTGGACGTTAAATGAAAACTTGAACATTGCTATCGAAAGTAGCAATGTTCTAGTTTTCATTTAACCTTCGAACTATTAGTCGGTGCGATTAAGTTGGCGAATGTTTTGGTGTGTTGATATCACTCCTTTGAAGGGCCGAACCATTCGGAACTTGGCGGCCCCTTTTACCAGTTTTGGTTTTTGTTATGCTTTAACTAACTTCTCAAACTGAATCTAACGTTGTAAACCGTGGTCGTCTCTATCCTGTACCGTTGCGAAGTTGAAAAAAGCGACGGACGGACGGACGGACAAAGTCGTTGCAATAGTCTTCTCAGCCGGTACGGCTGCACAGAAAACTAAAACAAGACACCGTAAAGCAAATTTACTTCGTAAATCGAAATTGGAAATCGAAACCGAAAAACAAAACCTCACGCTGCCGTTATGCAACCGGTTATTGTGCCAAGGATTACTCCGCAGGTTCGGTCAAAACGAACTACATTTTTGCGCGGTTCCGCGTGTGTGAAGAGCCGATAATACCGCTTTAAACTGTAAGCAACGTAATGCATAAAGTTACAGCCAGAGCCCGTAAGAGGAGGCCGAAGGGGGTGGCCGTCCCGGAAGCCGAAAGGGGAAAGGGCGCCGAAACTGCTGCCCCCGCCAGATGCAAAATTGAAAAAAAAAGTTGTACTATTAAAAAAAAAAAAAAAAAAAAAAAAAAAACGCGAAGCCTAGTCTAAACAACACAATTGGTCGTAAAAAAATTAATTTGTGACTTGCAACAGTAGTTTATAATCACATCAAAAACCAAAAACTGGTAAAAGGGGGACTTGTTCATAATAAAAAAAATTAAAACACAAAAAAAAAAAAAAGTGGGAGCTGTCATAAATTCTGGACTTCACGCAGCTTCTATGTTGGAAAATCATCCATTATGGCGGCTATGTGAAGTCCAAAAACGTAGCAGCCCCCACCTTTTTAAGATTTTAACATAATTTTTGGCCAACTAAACCCATTTTCGAGACCTAAAATTAAATATTTGTTGCCTAATTTATGTTCTTACTGGTTTTCTTGCAATTGCGAGAACTGTCATAAACTAAATACAACTGTAATCATTCAAATGTAGACAAATATTTTTGTCTCATTTTCATGTCAGATTCGTGAGTTTTCAGTATGTTGGCATTATCCCTGTGACACCGTTATTATGGGTTCACTTTTGGGTAGATTTGGAAAGAGGCGTGTAGGAGGGGAAGGTTGCAACCTGCTGTGTAATGACGATAAAGCGCGGCGCTCAATGAGCTCCTGACCCCGGGCGCTCAAACGCCTTGCTTCGGCACTGTTACAGCAGAGAAACGTATTTCGACTAAGCCAAGCGTGTTGAATCATCAGTGATTATGCCTATAGGCTAACGTAGGCTACTCTGAACATTGTCACGTGGTACACTGGGTCTGGGTTACTCTCCAGTGGTGTACCTGCGGGGTTGAAAAGGGATGGGAGGGGGTCCCTCCCAATGACCCGAAGTTAAATGTAAAATTCGGTGAAGTAAACAAATGAGGTAGATCTATTTATTTCAACTGCAAAAAGTTTGAAATTGACTTTTTTGACATTACAAAGGTGAAAAAGTTACTGAAAAAGAGTTGTTTTACAGGGCCCCAGGGGACTTGAAGCACCCCTCCTCCCTGGACATCTGAATTATCAGGCGGCTTCATTTTAAATTCTGATTTTATTTGTCCTCCCCCGCCCCCCCAAACAAAATTCCTGGGTGCACAACTATTTCTCTTCCCTCGCCCCCATCTCCTGCACTCTTTTCCGTTTCCAAGATCTTCAAAATTAGGAGGTGCATCATCACGCAATTAGTAGTTTGGTTCAGATGTCGTAAGTCTTAACATCTTTTTTTTTTTTAAATAAGGTTACAAATTTATAATTTCAGATCAGGTGGTGGCTGCGTTGATAAAAGAGATATTTTTACACCTACAATCTTGGAAAACCGAAGTGGAAAATTGCGTTATGTATATAACACTGGCATTATAAAATCTGTGACTTGCAAGTAAGTAGGCTATTATAATAAGTGTACATTATTAAATTTACAGTTCTCATAGTATTCCAAAAGAACCAATGAATACGCATTGGAGATAACATACAGCATAGTTAGTTAATGCTCGGAAACCGTTTGAGCCACAGCAATAAGCCTTGGGATGTGAAGCAACTGTAATAACAGCTATTATTTCACTGTATTAGCAGATGAATAAACCTAGGGAGGAGCAGAAATCGGGGGGGGGGGGGTACTTTTTTTCCTCCACCCCCCCTCCCCTTTTCTGTCTATCATTCAACGTCTTTTTCAAGTTGCAATACAAGAAATGGATTCTCCAGAAGGTGGTACACAAAACGACCCTCTTGTGAAAAACCAGGACCAACCGGTTTCAAGAGAAATGGATTGACAGAAAACACGGTATGGTTCAATTTGAACGAACAATCCATAGGAACCGGTTGACCTTCAAGTCCGAGTTTATCTGTTTTGAGGTCATTGCATGATTACAGTCCAAGTCATTCAGTCTGGGGTAATTCGTGTTGAGTTCTTTGCATGATTTCCATTCGAGAATCTGAGTTTACTGATTTTGAGTTTCTTGTGTTATTCAAGTGCTAGTCATTCAAGTCCCAATTTTTGTGTTGTCAGTTCTTTGTGCGATTCAAGTTCGTAGCATAATGCCTGCATACAGTAACGAGGACATGGACGATATTCATTTTATGAAATGGTAATGCTTATGAAGCGCAACGTCTTTACCAGGCTCAGTTTCCAAACCGTCGCCGTTCCCGACCCACGCACATTGACATCCGTGCATTGACGACTCAGGGAGCATGACACTGTTCTCCTTCCCAATACTGATAGTGAAAGACCTAGGACCGTTCGGACACCAGGAGTCGAAGAAGAGATTTTGGAAATGGTCGGTCACACTAGAGTGACGGAACTTGCCAGTCCTCGATTTGCCTGTTGGCCTTGGGCAGAGCTTACCTCCTGGCGCCGTTACACGATGGGCCTTGGTTTGTTGGGACATGGGACCCTCATATTATCATCCCCATCGTCCTGGCGTTTATCAACTTGACCCCTTAGGCTTGTCTTGCGTCTGATGTCCTTGTGCCCTCAGGTTCGTTTAGTGCTGGCACTCCCCGCTGCACTGGCAGAATTTGCTATGCAATATAATGCAATGTAATATTGTATATAAAATTGTGTGAAAGGCTTTCCACGCATGCGTGAACCTAAATTCTCGTGCTAGGTTTTCCTTTGGTTCTTTTCTTGCTTCTCTACTTTTTCTCGACCAACGCGGACCGATTTAGGGTCTTCTCTTCTGGCCTTATGCAGGTCGGGCCTATTTAAAATTAGGACTACAATTCTGAAGGAAAGTCTAAAAAGGTTTTTAGGCGAACGTTCGATAACATCCACCACCGAAATGCTGTAAGTCGTGGCAAGCCTCCTTACTTCCTTCTTCCAACCATGCCGTAAAAATAAACTCCAGATGCAACTGATTTCCAGCCTGGACGTATTTATTTCCGTTTTTACCAAATTTAACCAGAAGTGAGACGCCATTCGACCGTAAATCCCAAATCCAACTCCTAGTCGCACTAACAATCCATCAACACGCACAAGACAAATTGCTGCTGAAGTAGGGATTTCACCCGCGACTGTTTGGAGAACATTGCATGAACAATTCCTGCATCCATACCATATTCCACGGGCGCAAGCACTGGTAAACCGAGATCATGCACCAAAAGTGGAATTCTGCCGATGGCTATTAGGACAGTGTGCTAGGAACCCCTTTTTCATGCTTATGGTTCTGTTTACACACGAGGTCCAGTTTATGAGAGATGCTATTACAAACTTTCATAATACTCACATTTGGGAATATGAAAACCCCCATGCAATTGTGCAAGCAAGACACTAGCAGACATTTTCTGTGAATGTATGGGGTGGAATAGTGGGGGATCATTTGATAAGGCCATTTTCCCTGCCGCGGATCCTGATTGGTGAAAACTATCTACACTTCCTGCAACACGATTTGCAAGGTTTATTAGAGGAGGTGCCACTGCATTAAGGCAACAGGGCTATTTTATGCATGGTGTTGCTCCTGCACACTTTCGCATTATGGTTGGGGAAGATCTACCCTAATCAGTAGATTGGTAGAGGGGCACCCATTGCCTGGATCCACTTGACTTCTTTCTTTTGGGGCATTTGCAGTCTCTCATCTACAGACAGCCAGTTCCAAATATTGAGGTACTCCGTGAGCGGGTAATGGCTGGTTTCGAAATGGTACGAAATAACCCTGTTATCTTTCAACGGGTACGGCAGTCAATGAGATGATGCATGGAATCATGCATTGAGGCTGGGGGAGGACATTTTGAACACTTCATTTAAATGTAGTGTTCCGTAATTTTTTTGTAACTCTGTGAGATAATGTCAACCTTGATGTTTGTGCTGTGCATGACGTTCGCATAAAGTTTGTCCCTGGGGCCAGCGGGAAGGGGCCGGCAGAGACTTTTGATTGGTCTAGTTGACAGCATGTGATGAAAATCCTCACTGGTATCTCTTTTAGCCTGTGGAGGTCAACCGGTTCTTGTGGATTACGTTTAACAAGGTTTTATTCGTTTCAAATTCATTATGCAGTGTTTTTTGTCAATCCATTTTTCCATTTCTCTTGGTAGCGGTTGGTCCTACAGGTTTTCCGCAAGAGGGACTTTTTGTGTACGTCTTTCTGGAGAATTCATTTCTGGTATTATAACTTGAAAAATACGTTGAATGATAAACAGAAAGGGGGGAGAGGTGATAAGTCGCCCCCTCATTTTTGCCCCTCCGTAGGTGTATTTAACCTGCTAATACAGTGAAATAATAGCTGTTATTACTATTACTTCACATACCAAAGCTTATTGTTACGACTCAAACGGTTTCCGAGATATTAGGTTGGGATGAGGTTTTAGGGGCCACCTTCGAGGGGCCCGCATTGCCCTTAGGAAGCATTTCTGGACACATGTTTATAGGAATTTTTAACCTTCGTTTGTATGGTGGAAGTCATCCTTAAAGTTTCTGAATTGGGTTAAGAAATACCTTGTATCTGAAACAATACCCACAAGGGTGAAAGAATACGCCAAGTTTTAGCCAATCAAAGTAGTGATATCAGAACAAAAGTGGCTACTACCAAGTTGCTATATTAGTTAACAAGAAAATTCCACCAACTGTTAGCCAAAGGTTAAATAAAAAACTTGACCATTGCTACAACCCGTAGCAATGGTTAAATTTTTCATTTAACGTCTGTAGTAATAATCGGTGGGATTAGCTTGACAACTAATGTAGCAGATTGGTGGCAGCCATTCTTGTTCTGATATCACTACTTTGATTGGTTGAAACTGGGGGGGTTCTTTCATCCTAGGGGGTTTTGTTTCAGATATCACTTGTTTAGTAGTTTTTTAATGTTTTGGTAGCATCTTAATTTTACCAATGCCCAGTTATCTACTATCCGGTTTGGTTGAAAAATATTAAATATTGAATGGGGATATTAATTTGATTTTATGAAGACTTTGGCTCAAACTGCCCTACTTAATTAACTTAACCTAACCTAAGAACCAACACTCCACTAACACTAAATGACACAATGGGGCATTACAAAGAGGCGGAAAAAAAACAGTGGGACGCAGAACGTCACTTGATTACTTGATTTCTATTGAGCCTACGGATTCCGACAATCCACTCAAACTACACGATTTAATTAGCTTAACCTAACTTAAAACTTAGTCAACTTGACAACTGACCCCACAGTATGCACCAGAGAAAACAAGGGAAAGCAAGGGGGCGAGTAATCAGGTGAAGCGGCCTGTGGCCCTGCAAAAACCCAACACGACCCTACATCCCTACATGGGGGCAACACTATCCCACAAAATCACACCCACTGCAATCAGTGGCCGATGATGATGCGCCACCCGGAGAGGGCACGAAAAAAAAGTGGGAAACCGTTTCAGCACCTGTACCGCAAATACAAACGCCCGATGCCGATGTGAAATCCGCTCGCAGCTGGACATGCCCTGTACACAGTCTGGAGATCGAGCATACACTACAGCAGATGGAATAGAAGTCGATGGGTGCACCTCATAGACCGATTTGATTTGTTTATTCGGAGCCATGGCCCAAAGCCGCATGCCCACAACAATACAAAGCACTAATGCACTAATACACTGCACCACTCACACCCTGTTCAAACTCAAAACAATGCGAAGCACTAAAGCTAAGAACACAGGGTACAGAGCAATACCAGCAAGAAGGAGCCAAGAGCACCGCACTCACTCTTATAGGAGTTGCCCTGTCGCCTGACAAAACTGCACCACCGCGCGCAGACGCCACAATGCTTTGCATGCAGTATGAGCAGTGAGAAAGCACGCCGCTGGATCTCCTTGACCAGCCCCAATATGAAGCATGCTCCTCCACTCAGCATATCTCGGACAGGCAAGAAGAAAATAAGAGATCGTCTGGTTTACGACACACACGGAGTAGAGGGAGGACCCTGTCATCACAAACGAAACCTACGCCTCTTAAAAAGAACATGCTCTGTGTGCAGACATGAGAGAGAACGCGCCATCCACAGTGGTAGGCTGCCCAAGACACTCGCCAGGGCAACAGCAGGGTGGATCTGAAATAGCACACGGCCCGTTGAAGCTGCTACCCACTCTTTGTTCCAAGATTGATTCACCCAGGCACAAACTTGTACCCGAATGGCACGAAGAGACCACACAATGGACATGACATCCCAAGACCCTCGCACAGCATTCTTGGCCAAAGAGTCAGCAACCTCGTTGTCATAGTTCCCGCTTTGCTCTCTGAACCAAAGAAGAGTGACCACAGAGGCCTCAAGTGCACACCAGAGCTTCCAGCCAACTTCAAAAGCAAACGGGTCACTGACCTCGTGTGCATTAAATGAGCGGCGCAGCACTGACAGCCAAGACAAGGAATCAGTGCAGATATCAAATGATGGTAGCTGCAGGTCAAGGGCAGTGTCTGGAGCTACCGATAACACAACAAGCTCACAACCGAAGCTCGAGAACATGTTACGGAGTGATCTACGGACACATAACCTGAGCGACGGAACAAAGATGCCAACACTCCCAGGCACTTCAGTCCAAAGAAAGGAGGCGTCACGAAAAAGTTCACAATCTCGTGCACTGCAACCGCCACCGTCTCTGAATTCAGAGTCTATGTGAACGCACCAAGACCACGGACAAGAGAGGGGGTCAATCGGGTGACAGAGGTCAGAGGCTGTAGGTGAGGATCCGTGAGGAGAGCACGCAAGAGACTTCTCACCTAGCAGACCATAGTCTCTGAGCACAAGACCTACAGGATCGCTTTAACCTCTAATGAGATTCTTTAGGCAGAGATTCACTAATAACTTGTTGGCACGATGATGCAAAGGCAGCTCTCCTGCTCTGACTCACAATCCTTGGGCCGGTGTCAAAAGGTGAGACAGCCAGTGACAACACATAAGCCGACTACGCACATGTTGCTGTGAACCAGCCAGAAAAGGCAAGTGATAGTCAAGCAAAGAGCGCACAAACGTCCTGTATGTGGAGTGAAGTGTGCTGCAAAGGACAATCCGCTCATGTGCAAGAGTGCGCAAAACAGAAAGTCAACTCTTTCCCTCACAAGGCGTATATTGAAAACCCAGGACAGATCACTGCCCATAATCACACCCAGATACTTCACCTCCGTGGATGCCATGACCTAGAGACCTCCACGCTCATGGAAGTTACTCGGTCTTGCTGCACGAGAGAAACAACCAGCTCAGTCTTGGCTGGAGACAATGACAATCCACAGACAGATAGATAGATACCTGACAGCAAGGTCAAGAAAAGTCTGCTCGCTCCTAACCAGATCACTGAGGTCACTACCAACAACTGCATAGCAGACAATATTGGAGCTCTGCCCCAGCTCTTGTACAATATCATTGTTCACGACAGCGAAGAGCACAGGACTGAGGCATCTGTCTTGACGGAGCCCACGGTCAGATTCTGACATTGCCGAACAGAAACCATTGACCCCGGTGGCATACCTACGACTGCCAAGAAAGGCCAAGACAGCCTCTGCAAGCTTGCGATCAGTACCCATCTTAGCGAGAGAGCACCTGATCCCCTCGACTTGGACAGAGTCGTAGGCTGCGCGAATGTCTAACAGCACTGCAAGTTCACCATTACCGTGGACCCACGTCTCACGAATACACGTCTAAAACATTATTGCCTTATCTGATGCCATACAAATGCAAGTCGCATCGATTTGCAATCGACTATCAACTAAGACCAAACTCATTCATAAACTACTAATCATTCTAAAAATTACACTGCCTTTCCACGTCGTTCGACTGTATCGACAATGTTCGTGTTACCAATTATTTGTGGTAGCAATTTTGTATTGTGATAATTATTTTGATCACAGGTGGCGTTTTCCCAACATACATGAAAATAACATCGCAAATGATTGCACACTTTTTAGTTAATGTTTCCCGAAACGTCAGACCACAAAAGGCGAATATTGGAGTTAGAAGCGTCTTGAGTAACAAATTTCATTCGTGCCTGTCACATAAATTATTTTATATGAGCAGAATTAGCCAGTGTCCAGTATGTAGTAGTCAGCTAAAATCAACGGTCTTCATACACTGAAGCAGTTTACGCACTTGATTGAAATATAACTATTGCTTGTCAGGGCACAAAGACTGCCCATTTTCAACAATTTTCAAGTTGTTTCGCTGCATAAGCATTTATTCTCACCATCGCAAAATACCCTCAACTCTGGTTTCTGTTAAAGTACCAACGCTAGTGGCCGCCATGCAGCAACAGTAGCATGCACAGACCCCAGAGCGGGCAGGGGTAACCTTTAGTCAAAAGGCACAGTAGGTTTTGGCGGATATTTTTTCTGGTGATTTTTTTTTTGCTCTCTTTTAACCTCTGTTTATACCTTTTTGTCCTTTTGAGGCCTTTTTTTTTGGCTCTTTTTTAGGCCTTCAAGTCCTTTTCAGGCACCGCCGCACCAGTAAATGGCAGCAAAAAGTGCCCTCTTCGTTTTTTTTTTTTTACAAAAAGGACATTTTTCGAAAAGGGCAGGGGCAATTGCCTCCTTGCTCCCCTCCTGTGCATGCAACTCTGGAGTAGTGATGGAATAATTGAAGTTTAGTTATGTTTATAACAAGAGCTGACGTGGCCCAGAGCCATTAGCTCTACCAACTCATAACTACCTTGCAGCTAAAGCAATCGAGTTGTAACAGGTTAATCGAACCCTAGACTCTACCGGAATCTGTGGAATCAGTTCTGTCTGTGGGCTCATTCTGACATCGGATGCCTTCACCCGGGCTATGGAGTAAATTGACCTGAGACGCTTCCTTAAGAGACGGAATTTTTGCCCCCTCCCTGTCGCCCAAGTTTTCATTAGATTTAGTTATAGGTTATAGCCAGGGTGAAGAGATATAGAGGTTTAGATTCCGTTTGCGTGAAAATATTTTTGCGGAAAAAAACATGACGACATCAGAACTGTGCCTCTTTGTTAAATACACAGTTCGAATCATTATTTATACAAACAAACAAACAAATTAATATTATCGAGATTCCCACTCGAGATTACCACTGCGGACGCACAAACAAACAAAATAACATTATCAAGAATCCCACATTGCGGACACACACACATACAAACAAACAAATAAACAAATATTACGATCTTAGTTATATGGATTATGTAAAGCAATACCACTACACACAACTAGCCAGAAATTGTAGGCTACTCTGATACCAATACAAGATAGCAAACGGCCCACAGTCCCCGTGTTCCCGATGGAATTGAATAATGGCTTTCTCACAATGAGTGTGACATTTGAACTTGGTGGGCGACGACTAGTGAGTCCTTGATATATTTTTGTATCAATAATTCTGCACGCACCGATTGCATGAACTAAGCTACTCTAATTGATTATATTGTAACATTACTGCATGTAACAGGATGCATAAAATCTATATATGTATTTCGCTTAGGGGCAGACTTAGCTCAGGAGCAGAGCTAAAAGGATTGTGAGGGATCAGGATGGGCCCTGTAACTATCAGAAAGAGGGAGAGCGCGTTCATTCTTAAGACGGTAGCAAAGATAAAATAACGACCGCCTGACAATATGAACGGTTGTGTCCTGTAACAATCAGTAACAAACGAAATATTGCTTTAATAATGTTAGCTCTAAGAACCGACTTGAAAAAAGACATTTACTTCCCTAAGAAAACAAAACAGTAGGGATTC
>JAHWFP010028054.1:1363-16213 GCA_023313725.1 Lithobius niger
TCTCATTTTCCTTCCCTTGGGAGTTTCATGATCCTTAGTCCTAACAAAACTTTTCTTTACAGGAAAAAAAAAACTTCTTTAGGACTAAGGATTATGAAACTAACAAGGGAAGGAAAAAGAGAGAAGTGGGGAGGAGAGAGTTTACACAAAATGAAACTTATAAGGCAAAGACAAAGAAGGGACAAAATGTGAATCCAGCCGAAAGTGATTGACGGCCAAGAATCACATAGCGAGACGCGACAGCACGTAGTAACGCATCGCACGAAATTGTCTTCTATCTGATTAGGGCTTTAGGATTAACAAGGGGTTATTGTAGAGGTAAAACAGGCTTGCATGTTAGTTGACACACTGTACGCCGTTACAAACTATTTTGTAGCCAACGTTTAAGCAGTGATGGATTTTAGACTTCCTTTTAGGTAATCAATATACGTTTAATGCACTTACACTAAATTATACACACGTACATACATACGTTTACTTAAGTATACACTGTTGAGGAAAAAATCATGACATATAGAATTGTTTTATTTAAATCGGAGTTTTATGATTTAAATAGATTTTTTTATTTGTTTCAAACTACTGACTAGTTCTATTTTATTTTGTAACACTCAAAGCAATACTAGTCTATTTCAATTAAATCTTACTTATTGACATAGTGTAGCCTACCTACTCATGTAAATTACGTGTTAGCTATACCCCCTGGACATTGTTACGAAACACATAAGTCTGATAATTTGTCTACTGCTAAAAATAGACCGTAAACGTGAATTTGCATTTACTATGTGAGGAAGCCACTGGAACTAAAATCATGTAAAATCTTTTTACCATAGCCTACGTTAAATATTATATGCACTTTAACAATTTTTGAAGAAGGAACAGCCTGGGGATTTTCAGCATTTAATTACATTTTGGGCATCTGACTACAGCGCTTCATAAAGAATACAAGTTTGGTAACCTTCCATGTATATGTACTTCTTGGGTGTTCAATTCCAAATGCAGCAATTGATTTCTTCTGTCTACTAAATAGCTAAAAAAGTTAATTTCCAATATACTGTACACACAGGTGAATTGCTCACTTAAAACAAAACTGATTGCTTCGATGATTGTTACCTTAATTTAAATCGTCCTACCCTGGTTAGTTATCCGTTAGTTTTCGCAGTAATTATTATACGGACAGGATGAAAGGGGAGATAAATTACATGCTTCCACATTTTTTGATCTGATGTGTACACTTTTTATAATCTTACCCGTTAGCAGAAGATAACATGCACATATATTTGTTTTAAAAATGGTATATGTACTAACTGTCCACTATGTATATGTCGCAGTCTGTTTCCCTCCATGCCAAAGCAATCTGGTTTCCTATTTAGGATATTGTATGAAATAGTTGCAAGAAACAAAAGAAAACCCGAATAAAAATATGTGCAGTAACATACACAACAACGCATCCGTAGTTGCACATTTCTTACTTCTTCGAAACGCTTCGCTTACTTTTGAAATCGGACGCCTAAAAATCGGACCAAATTGATTTTTAAAAAAAAGGACTACTTGCCAGCGAGATTGCCGCCCTACCCCTCCATCTCAAAGCAATCGGGTTTCCTATTTAGTGTTTTGTATGAAATCGTAGCAAGAACCAAAATAAAACTCGCATAAAAATCTGTACAACTAACATACGGCAACACATCCATAGTTGCACATTTCTTACGTTTTCGAAACACTTCGCTAGGAACACTTTTGAAATCTGACCAAACACCTAACAATCGGACAAAATTGATTTTTTTTTATTTTTATTTAAAAAGCGCTTACTTACAAGCGAGATTACCGTTCTCCCCTCCATCCCAAAGCAATCGGGTTTTCGATTTTCTATGAAATTGTAGCAAGAACCAAAAGAACACCCGAATCTGTACAACTAATATACGACAACGCATTCGTATAGTTGCCCCTTTCTCCCTCTTTCGAAATACTTCGCTAAGAACACTTTCGAAATCGGACCAAACACCTAAAAATCGGACCAAGAGACAGGTGAGATTACCACCCTCCCCCACCATCCCAAACCAATAGGATTTCCTATTTTCTATGAAATCGTACCAAGAACCAAAAAAAAAAAAAAAATTGAATTAAAATCTATGCAACTAATGTACGACAACGCTTCCGTAGTTGCACATTTCTCCCTCTTTCGAAATACTTCTCTAGGAACACTTTTGAAGTCGGACCAAGTACCTGAAAATCGTACCAAATTGGTTTTTTACAAAGGCGTTTACTTACAAGCTAGATCACCGGCTGCAGTCAGTGTTACCTGATGGCAAGTGAAGCAGTAAGTTACAATTTAGCTTTCACCCAACTCAGCTATTATGGTTGATGTCGTCATTTCCGTTCCAGGAACAACTTTTCATCCTTTCTCAGGTGAGTATTCATGCTCACATGGCCTATAGAAAGGAGTGATGCAGCAGCGACTAGAATTGTCAGCACAGAAAGTAGTTCCACCGCATGGCACTTGGAATTTCCTTATTTGGGATAATCACTGACACGACATAGTTTCTATTTATGGAACTGTTTCAACGGACGGAATATCCACGTGAGAGCTTCGGGAGGAAGTACAATACGGCTTGCTCAAATTTTGCTCGACAGCGGATGAACTGTGTAATTGCCTCACAAGTTGAGTTTTCATGGACTTCGTGCGCATTTGACGAAAAGTGATGTCTTGGAAACAAATCCAAAGTTTGGCTTCTGATTCTAAGTGAGCCTCTAAATTGTTAGAACCGCTCGCACCCATCTTTTTCCTTTCATGCCTTGAAGACCAGGACCAAATGCTCTTCATTCGCGATTAGCGCTAAATAAATGAGACTTGCGATCACTCTGGTGGCGTCGATCCATGCTTCGTATAGTTTATGCGATCCCTAGAGCATCAGATTATATGTATTGATTATTAGAGCTCAAGCTAATTGCACTTCTTGCTCACAGTTCGTTCATAATAATCCTCATAACTTCTGCAGGTCATATACAGTAAAAAAGATGTGTTTTGCATAGAAAAGGTCTAATTGCTATCATTGCTCTCTCAATCCGGGCTCCCAAAACCACGAACCTCCATGCTTCAGACACACGAATATTTGACAACCTTTTAAAAGCCACAGGCCCACTTTTTTCCATGGGTCCACCCAGTCGACGCCAACCGAACTCGTTCTCTTTATTTCCTTCATTCGTCAGCAATCTTTAGTCAAGTCGCCTCCTTCCATTCATTCATAATCAATGACACACGTCGATTACTATTTTTCGGTTTTTTCAGCGATGTCGGTTAGCCAAATAGGAGACACACGACTAATGCAGACATCAAGCAATAGAGAAGGAAAGGAAATTCTCCAATTTACGTCCTTTTCAACTGCTAAGGCTATCCGGGACGGAGAGAGGCAATTATGCTAGGAATTACCTAGGCTCTCTTACATGTCAAACGCATTAGAGTTTAACTACCATTAATAAACAAAAACGGAACGTTAAATGTTTAGAGTAAGGGTCTAAAAGTCAAAACCTAGAAGGAACACGGACAAGGTTTGACAGTAAGGGTCTAAGTGTGTATGAACGATTGTAGCTGGTTTTCTTTGTTCTTAGAATATTGTTATGGAACTTTAAGAACATGATTTTCTTGTGAAGTTTGGCATTTTGTGTCTTTTGATGCTTTCGAATTTTTTTTATTATATTTCGTAGATTTACGGTAGAGGATAACCAGTAATGCTCTCTGCTGCGAATACCCTGCAATGTTACTAAATCGAAAAATAATTTTCAACATACAGTAAAGCAGTAAACCTATGCCACACTACCACTGGATCATCACATGGGAGGATTTCCAGTTTTTCGTGAAAATGTTTTTATTTCTGACCACCGGGTAGTAAGGGTCTAATGCTTACCAGCCTCTTACAAAATTTTACACCTAGACCCTTACTGTCAAACCTTGTCCGTCTTCCTTCTAGGTTTTGACTTTTAAACCCTTACTCTAAACATTTAACGTTCCGTTTTTGTTTATTAATTCGTGTTACTTTTAGAATTGCAGTTACTGTAAAACTGAGAGTTTAACACAGAGACCCAAGGCTGACTCTTACTAACACTGACTATCGCCAGTGTTAACAATAGAAACAATTCCTTTAATCTTCAGTCTTGTAGCTGGCGTTTGCTAATTAGCATTGTTGCATAATAACAATGTTTAAAACAATGTAAAACAATCAATCTGGTCGTTTAGAGCTCCATAACCCCTGAACCACTTGACCAATTAGAAAATGCCTTATGGAAAGGGCACATCTACAGAGCAATACCTGTAAAATGAGTTAAGAACCGGTTTCCTAGGACAAATGGTTTGACCTGTAGAGAGGACAGACGAAAGGTACATCCCCAGAACAAGACCAAGAACAAGAACAAGACCAAGAACAAGACCAAGACCAAGAACAAGACCAAGACCAAGACCAAGAACAAGAATTTGTCTATTTGGCCCCTCTTTGTATCTCGGGTTTGGCTCGCCCGAATTTCACAATTTTTGGACTGCAGACAGGCCTTGACCAGTCAAGGCTAGATTCCAAATTTGGTTTGAAAATGTTTACTTTTGACGGAGTTATAAGCTCTCAAAGTTGAAAGTTTAACACAGAGATCCTAGGTCAACCCTTACTAACACTGGCTTTCGCCAGTGTTAATGTCCGAAAGTAAAAACTGTAAAGAACGTTTGAATACATCAGTAAGGCTTCACGTGGACTTAACACTTCAGTAACATTGTAGTATCTGAAACCTTACAGGAAAGTTTATTGATGTTTCTTTCCTGTCTTAGCTTCGGGTCAGTTAATACAAAGTGATCATTCAAAACAAATGTCATGCTATTTTCAGCCAATTTTGACCCCCTCAGTCCTCCATGTCACATTCTGTGACACTTACTCATTCCCCTCACTGAAAAAGTACGTCACACCAATCACCCCCCCCCCCACCCGAAATTTTTTTGGGGAGTGCACTTTCATGGACCTGCACAAAACTCAGCCAGCTGATTTTTTCTGCCACTGAGCCAGTTTAAAGGGATCACGAATACAGGAAGGGAAGTTGCAGTATTGCACTTTACTGGGTTTTACCAGTAGTAGGTGGGAATTGTGGGACAGCTGGATAGGTGGAAAGTACAACCGTTTACACGCAATAACACGTCGTACGTGCGATAGTGTATCATTTTGTGTGACACTAATTCACATGGTGCGACTATCAGTAATCAGTACATTCCTATTCTCAACACTCGTTGCTCAATTCATCGTTGAGCTACGAGTCATCTGCCTGATGACGTCGTACTAGCACTTTAGAAGCGCGTTGCATAAATCTGTCTGAAAAATGGCTGCACTGACTGTATTATATGTATAATCACAATCGTATGCATAGTTTAGTGCCAGCTTGTCGTAACTTTCCTAGGGGTCCGTATCAATCATCAAGATGAAACAAAAAACCCTATCGTTTGAAACACGAATAGTGCACGGACACAGCCATTTTGTTTTGCTGTGTTCTACATGTGTGCGCCAACTCGGCAGCAATCGACCTTTTATTCGACCAGATTTACAATGATATTAGGGGTGTAGGGAATGCGGCTGCCACGAAGGGAGTTGTTGGGGGTATTACTAAGCGACGGAGGTATGTTAAGCAGTGCATATAGTCGGTAGTGCACTGCTTTTGGATGTACATTGCGACATCTGTTTGGGTCATAAATCGCAACATCGTGACAACTAGTGGAAATTAAAAAAATAATAACTTTAATTTTACATAACAAATTTACGTGACAAATTTTTATTACCCTTAAAACGAATTTTAAGCGACTTTTTAAGTTGTCACACTGGCTACTCACTCAGATTTAAAGCCAAATGTAAAAAATAGACCAACGCGTTCGTGTATAGCACTTAAGGAAAATAGCGGCAGCATCAGAGTTGGTATTCTTTTGGGTTATAACTAACGCCCTCGACTGAAAGAAAGCGGCAACAGTACAAATCAACCGTATCAACGGTATACTTGCGGCGACCATAGTGCATAACCAAGTCGCGTATGCTTTTTTTTCAATCAACATCCGGCCGACATTACAGCACAACCAAGACTCAACTTCCCTGGAATGTGTCGAGCCCAAACAAGAAGCGAGGTCAGAGGGTGACGTCTCACCCTTTTAATGCATACTTTTAAGGAATGCGTTGGTGGATATCGCGAGGTCGTTGTTGGATTCACAAAATTAATGTACTCAAGACTCCCTCACTCTTACGTCATTTCCTCCATTTCAGACCTTTTAGGCACTAACGACATCTCGTGTTGTGAATGGAAGAAACGGATGGAAAAAAAAACCTCCAAGTTCAAGCCTTTCCCAACCTAACATTCAGAATGAGCTCTGCCGTATATTCCGCGTAATTCAATAACTTTGACAGGTTCAAAGAGAAGCAGAGTTTGACAGCCCCTTATCTTAAACATTAAGCGAGTTCGTTTTGTTTTCTAATATTCCTAAAAATAATCTTGGCAACGCCATCTTGTGGGAAGAACTGGGACCAACATTTCGAAGTTAAATTGTTTCCTTTTTTTAATTGTTATTATGAGAATACATTTCCATTTATCGTAATTTACATGTATTAATCACTTGACACGACCTTTTTAAACATGTTCAGGGTTGGTCATAATTTTTGCCTAGGAATCGAAAAGTATAGCAAACCTTCTTTAATTGATAATTTTTAAAATGTTTCACATCAATAATTTATGTGCCCACCATCTGCCACCCGAACAGCGCACAGTCTTTCAGGATACGAACGTAATAGTATCTCTTCGTCTAAAAAACTTCAAATTTGAAATATAGGACATTTATACATTAGGGCAGAGGGTTTTTAATGATCCTATACTATAAGAGAGAGTTTCCTAGGAAAACGGCAGAGCCGCTTTGCCGTGCGCGAGCTTTTGACATCGCCCACTAGATGCCACTACTAACAACTCGCCTCGCAAACGAAACCATTTTCAAAACGAAACCAGGGCCAAAGTAGCTCAACACGACGAACAGAACGAAGTTCAGAATCTCTTAGCGTACATACCAAAAAAAAAAAAAAAAAATGCATTTTCAACGTTAATTCACCGCTAAAGAAGAACCTGGAATCGGCCAGTTGTATGTGGCAGCATTAAGAGCTTCAAACCCAACAAAGTTATACATATTGCCAGATCATGATAACAACCAGAAATGTTGTTTACAAACAAGTTTTGCAGTGACTTAACAACATTTCCTCGAAATAGGATCCTGGGCGAAGCCGGGTACTTCAGTTAGTGTGTTAATTAATATTGGTCTAATATGACGGTGGACTAACAGATTCAACGCTAATTGTTTATTTTTAACAGCTTGGCTTCCCAAGTTTTACTAACCTAGAGAAAAATCATTAAAAACCCTATGCATAAATGTTCTATATTTCAAATTTGAAGTTTTTCAGATGAACAGATACTTCGTAAATTACTGCTACCCGCACTGCCAAATCGACATATTTCGGAAACAAACTGAAAAAGTTAAAGTAATCCAACTTTCCCTCGAGATTATCAAATGAAATTCTATTGTTAATATTTCCCTTAATGTTAGGCCTTCTCGTTGATGTATTACTTGCCCCCATTACGCAGATAATTGTAGAGTTTTTACCTTGGGGGCTCCTCGGGGTAGGAGGGAGGGTAAGTAGGGCACATCTGCCCCATACCAAATCATAGATTGCTTCTTTAAATGGTTTCATAACACACCCAAAAAAGAGAGGGGGCAAAAAAAAAAAAAAAACGAAACGATTGTTTCTTTTGTCAAATGGGGCCAAACATAACCTTAAAAATAAAAAATTTCAAATTCGTTCAGGAAAAGATTTTCTGGTTATGAAACTAAAAATTGAAAGCAATAGAAACGAATTTAGAAGGGTTTTCCTTACCCTTCGGTGATTAAAATTATTCTTGAAATGATGCATCCCAACTGCGTCACCCTTTTTTTTATCTCAAATTTTGTTTTGCGAACTGGCAAACCCATGATTTAATCTCTGTTAATTAACGAAACCCATGAAGTAAGGCGTATTTAGCCTTACTTCATGACTCTTCACAGAGATTACGATGGCTAGAATTTTTATATTTTGTTTGTTTCCAAAATAATATTTATTGAATTAGCAAGAATAGGCTGAAATGCTTCACAGAGATTAAGCTTGCCTTGTTGAAAACGCTTGGTGAACGTTACGAAAAAAAAATACAGGGTGTCCCAAAAGTCCCAGTCCAGCCTCATAACTTTTGAAGGGGTGAAAGAATATAGTTGAAACCTTGGCAATGTAGGTTTGGTTAAAGGACCTTTGTGTACAACCGGAATTTCGCCTTCCCCCAGGGGCCCCAACTCAGAAATTTCCAACGCAAGGCGGGTAAAGGAATACCTTATTTGAAAAATCAACATTAGGTGAGTAAAATGCCGCAATGAGAGCTTCGATACGATGAGCCCGTCTAAAATGGCGGCCGGTCAAACTTACAATTTTCCTCTGCGTATGTGTTACTCACGCTAAAGACATTGTAAAAGGACGTAGGTGGCAGCAAAATTCTTCGTTCAATTTGGTTGGATTACACCCATAACGTCTTTTGCAGTTTGAATTCTAGAGTGTGGGTCTCTGTGCCTCCCCCCCCCCCTGCTAAACTCTCTCTATGAACAGAGGTCCATGAGCATGTACCTTAAATTAGTTGTTCCTTTCAATCCTTTGAACGTTTGATGAACACAATGTTTAACTAATGGAAAATGTTCATCGTCCGAGTTTTATGTTTCGTTTCGCCAATTTACGCAGTTCCTAAGCAAGGTCGTCAGATTATTACTACAAGAACTCCCGAGGGGGGGGGGGCACTGAGGCCCAGAATTTGGATTTCAAACTGCACCGATGTTGTTGGTGAAATCCAACCAAATTGAGCGAAGCATTTTGCTGCCACCTACGTCTCTTTGCGACGCCTTTAGCCTGAGTAGCACGTAGGGATGCAGAGGCAACTCCTAATGTTTGATTGGCCGCCATTTTGGATGTGCTCATCGTATCGAAGCTCTCATTGCGGCATTTTAGTCGCCTAATGAAGACCTTTCAAATAAGATATTCCTTTTCCCCTCGTTCCATTGGAATTTCTGAGTTGGGGGCCCCTGTCCCCCCCCCCCCCCCAGGCGAAATTCCGGTTGTACGCAAAGGTAGATCCTTTAACCAAACGTACATTGCCAAGGTTTCACTATATTCTTTCAACCCCTTCAAAAGTTATGAGGCTGGACTGGGACTTTTGGGACACCCTGTATATCTAATCGTAAAATGAAGATAAACAAAAGTACAAAAGCCACATTTTTAGTTTGTATCTCAATCGTAAATTAAAAAAAAAACCGTCTGGTCATTCTTTTCATTGCGTTGCTCATCTAGAATTTAGATATTTTGTTGGTTTCCGAACTAATGCTTCACATAATCCTTGGGTGTAATTATTTATTCCATACCGACATTTCATCGCTATACCACCTTCGTCGTGGAAAACCTATGAACTCGAAAACAGCACTAAACCCGAAACTTTTTAATATTTTCAAATTTCGAGGAAAGCCTTATTGCTTTTCTCCCTTGTTTTAAGTTTCTGCACCATCGCAGTCTGTACAAGTAATGTAGTACACTGATTTTTGTCACGGATTTCACTTGATCTGTGGAACAGAAGGGCCGGGGAGGGGGGCAACTTCGATTTTAGGTTATTATTAAGTTTAAATTGAAAAGCGTATCTAAAAAGATTCCTTGATAGATACACTTAATCTACTGGATTGTAGGAACACGTTTCTGTAATTGGTTCTGGTGGTTTTAACTCGGTTGGTGATAAGTGGTCAACAACAGGCCCTCACCTCAACGGTCGTGCTTTATTTGCACGAGAAATGTTTCATTATTATGTATAAAAGGCAGGGGTTGCAGGGGGCTTTTCTTTTTAAATTTAATGCAAATTTGCAAATTTCAATTGTTTTATTGTGTCTTTTCGTTTATTCCGACGAGTTTTTCACTGATGTGATGATTCATTTCACCAAGGCCGGATTAAACCTTTTTACGTCTCGGGTGCTGTATTTCTTACAATTCCCCGCCTTTCTCCTCCTGGGGGGGCCCCCCCCCTCCCAAATAAAATCCACATTTTGGATTCATTTTTCAAAGAATAAATAACATTGCTTATAAATTTCATTACTAAGAAATAGTTTGCTGTTAACACTAAATTACTTGGAAGTGCTTTAACCTATTGGCTCTTTGGTGACATCGTGTTTCGCATAATCCGTTTCGCATAATCGTGCTTTGCATATATTCCCGTTTCATGTTACGCATAATTTGAAAACATTTGCCCGCTTCGTATAACCCAGGTTCTCATAATACTTTATCATAATTAATAATGTTTTTAAAACTCACCAATGTTTTAGCATGTTGTTAAATTATTTTAGTGTAGGCCTATTTCTTTGTCACGATGCTTGATTATTGATCTTCTTTATTCACTTGATAACGGTTTGTTATTTATTCCCGAAACGTCTTTGTTGTTGTATGTGCACATTGTTGACTTTTCTTAGTTCAAAACTGTTTTATTTTGTCAGGTTTTGTTTACCTTGTTAATCCATCGTTTCAATAAATAAAGAGTGCTATTATTTTTACACATTTTCATGAGCGATCCGAAGCGGTGCAAAAGAACTACTCATTCTGCATCGGTGTCTATTTGTCTGTTTGTCTGTGAGCACGATAACTTTTGAACCTCGTTGTGCAATTCATTTTAAATTTGCCACATGCGTTTTATACAAGTATTAAAATAAAAAAAATATTGGACATGGGATTTTATGGATCCTGACTATGGAAAAGACGCTTAGTGGTGACGAACTCCATTCCTGACCAGGTAAAGTGGCTATTTATGCGAACAGGGACTTTTATACGAAGGGGGGATATGCAAAAGAGTAGTCATTGGAGTGGTTTATGCAAAACGGGACATTGTACCGTTTCGCATGAATTAATCCAAAAAAACGGAGTTATGCGAAACGAGATTATGCGAAACGCGACGTAGCCGGCTCTTTCGCCAGTAGCACGGTCTCGACAAGAAGACTAAATAATAATAATAATAATAAACTTTATTGTAGCACGTGAAAGTACAAAGATCGACAAATTCAAGAATAAAAATTGATTGTGCCACAAAGGGCGAGGTTTAGGCACTGGGCCCATTCTTACACCTAACCCAAACCATCATGTAATTATGTACAATGTCAGCAGACAATAGCAAACACTAAAGTAAACAAGAAGATGGGATACAGTGGGGGTTGGGGGAAGGGGGGGGGGGGGAGAGACAGAGGGAAAAAAAAAAAGAAAAAGGGAAGAAAAAGAGTGGAAGAGGGATGGTGACCAAGTTATGAATTAAACAAGTGACAGAATAATTGAGCTTTGAAAGTTCCAACACTAGAACAAGATTTAATGACTTCGGGCAAATCATTCCATAACTTCATGCTCTGAACCAGAAACGACGTTTGGTATTTAGTAGTACGACAGCGAGGGGGAGTGAAAGGGCGGCCATGACTGAATCTTGTTGGATAACTGTGATCAGCCAGTGCAGAATTAAATAAGGTAAACAAATAAAATGGTTCTTTGTAATGCAGAGACTTGTACACAATTGTGAGAGAATGCAAAGAACGTCTCTGAGCCATAGGGAGCCACTTGATAGTTTTAAGATAGTCTCTTACACCGTCGAACTTTTTAAGATTAAAAATGAAACGTATACTTGCATTTTGGATCCTCTGAGTCTGATTGAGGGAGGATTTGGTGGCGTTAAAATAAACTGTATCACAGTAATCCAACAATGGAATAACTAAGGCAGAGGAAAGTTTAACTTTGGTCCTAATGCTCAGAAAATGTTTAAACTTAGAAAGAAATCTAATCCTTTGCATGGCAGCACGACATTGTGTATGAATATGCGACTCCCAAGTTAGGCACTGATCGAAGATAATACCGAGGTTTCTAGTAGAATTGCAAGTTTTAAGCGTAGTATTATTAACAGATATAGTATTATAATGACTGAGATCGTAAATAGGATATTTTTGAAAAAGCTGATGTGTTCCAACTATGATGTGCTGGCACTTATTAGCGTTAAGTGCCATTCCATTAGCCGTAGACCAATTATGGACATTAGAAAGATCACGGTTAAGTTCAGCACGAGAGTTATCATTGTCAAGTGGGGAGAATATCTTTCCTAACTGGGCGTCATCAGCGAACATGTGATGGCTAGAATTAACAATGTGGCTAGGCAAGTCGTTAATGAAAATAGCAAACAATAAAGGGCCCAGAATAGAGCCCTGTGGAACACCAGATTGAACATTGAGAAAAGGAGAAGTTTGACTTTTAACACGAACACATTGTTTTCTACCAGAAAGGTAGCACTTAAACCAGCTTAAGCTAAGCTGGTCCACGCCAATTGCATGCAACTTGGAAAGTAAAAGAGGATGATAAACCGTATCAAATGCTTTAGCAAAATCCAGCAACACAAGGGAAGTAAATTTGGATTCATCCATAGCTTTGAAAATATCGTTAGTAATCTTTAAAAGAGCTGTAGTAGTACTGTGCTTATCTCGGAAACCAGACTGATTAAGGTTAAGAATACTGTGTTCTTGAAGATAATCTTTTAACTGATTTGCCACAACACGTTCTAAAACTTTGGACAGACAAGGTAAAATGCTAATAGGACGTAGGTTATTAATATTTTTAGAGCCCTTTGCTTTCCAGATTGGATTAATCACAGCCAGTTTCCATAAATCAGGGAATTTACAAGATGTAATGGAGAAGTTGATAATGTGAGTAATGGCCGGAATTGCAAAAGGGAGGCAAAGTTTGACCATCTTAGAATTAATCTTGTCTGCACCAGTAGCATTAGTATAAATATTTTGGATGATGTTACTAACTTCTTGCTCAGAAGAGGTTGAGAGGGAAAACTTGGTATCCGAATTAAAGGCATAAAACTGTGAAACGTTATTTTTGACAGCTGTTTCGTCGAAATTAGTAGATTTTTGGTTGTTAATGAAATGCTGATTTATTTCATCAGGAGAATAATCAGTATCAATACCAGACTGGTGCGTACCATGTACACCAAGTTGCTTGAGATGGCGCCAAAACATATTAGAATTTTTCTCATTATTCACGCGATCATCAAAGTGGTGCACCTTGGCATTACGTACAAGTTTTTTAACTTTATTCCTCAGATCTTTATAATTTTCCCAGTGGAGTGGTTTTTGAGTTTTGTTGAACAAGGCTTTAGCTCTGTCTCTTTTTTTCATGAATGATTTAATAGAATCAGTTAACCAGGGAGCACTAGGCCTTTTAGCTTTAAAAGTAACAAACGGAGCATGCTTGTCAATTAAACCAAGGATAATAGCATTAAGTGAAGCAACTTTGTCGTTGATGTTGGGATATTGATAAACATTCTGCCATGGTGCAATAGAGAGATCAAAACGGAAAGAGTTCACGTCAAGATTTTTCCAATTCCTGGTAGTAACATAAGAAACGTTATCTTGAGGAACTGCAATATCATATGCAAAATAAACAAAGTTATGATGGCTGATACCAGGTTGAATAACTTGATCAATAAATTTAACACAGTCAGTTTGTCTAACCATTACAAGATCAAGCAAAGATCTGGCATTGTTACAAATGTAGGTAGGTTTTGTTACCAACTGATCAAGGTCATGGATGGTGCAAACATTACGTAGGGATTGACCACCAGGAATAGTAGGTTTTAATAAATTAATATTAAAATCGCCAACTAAAATGACGTCGTCAATGTCAGCTGCAAAAGTGTAAAGAGAATTTTCAACAGAATGGACAGATGAAAGCGCGATGTTAGGAGGTCGATACACAATCCCCAAAGCAAGTGATTTGTTTTTAATACGAACATTAAGCCAAAGTTGCTCAAAGTCTTCCTTATCATTTGCGGAAGCAAATAAAGTGGTAGCTTTAATCTCATTTTTAATGTAGGCAGCGACACCACCACCACCTTTATGCAAACGATCATTTCTAACAATATAATAACCTGGCATAGAAACGAGCGTATCCCCAATGACGGGTTTTAACCATGTTTCAGTAACAGCAATAATGTCAAAATTGCCAGCATATACATATTCCTTAAATTCAGTGAAATGTGGCAAAATAGATTGGACGTTGCTTAAACCCACTTTTAACAGAGTACTAAACTCACTAAGGTTGATTTTAATTTCTTCAGAAGGACTGGTAAACGAATCTTCAGAAAAGCTGTCGTCAGAGAAAGAATTATAAAATGAGTCACTAAAAGAAAAAGGGTACATTGAACCCTGGCTTTCATTTGAGTCAAACATCGTAAACGGATTTGGGGTCAGGCAGATTAGTGGAAATATCTTCGCTCGACTCACACGAGTCTAAACTCAAAGCAAGGTCACAGTGAGGGATAGAAGGGGGTTGAAAGAGAGAAAATGGGGTCAAAAGGGTTTGGAAAAAAGCATGGAGGTAGGGAGGTAAATCGGGAAGTAAAACCAAGACTGGCCTGTAAGCCAACTTGAGCAACATAAAAACACATACAAAATGCAAAAATAAAAAAATGCACACAAAAAACAGACAACACGCAGAAGAACAATAATGCATAGAAAAAAGCACAATCACTGAACTATAAAATCCGTAAACACGACGCACCCAGGAGGAACAAAAAAAAAAAATTGTTAAAAAAAAAAGTAATAACAATAATAAGTATAAAAAAAAAGTAATAATAAAACAACCATCAAAACTCAATGAATATTCAATACAAACAAAATGCCTGAGGATCATTTACTTGTATTTTGCTAAATCATTAAGACAGTCAATACGAACA
>JAHWFP010028055.1:0-19137 GCA_023313725.1 Lithobius niger
TTCCGACGAAGCATACACCATGCTAATGGTAGTCAAGTGAACTTAAAAAAATACTGCAAATTAAATTTTAATTGCTTCTTTCTAGCTACTAATCTTTTTTGACGTAACTCAATGAAATAATATCATTTGACTGTTGCATTTAACCACTACAGTAACAAACGCAACCACAAAAAACAAAAGGATTCCATTAACGACACACTTTAGTTCATTTGAAAAAAGAATGCTTTGGAGATTATTCAGTTCAACATGGCAACGAAAATGGTGTCTACACTAGCGATGGGAATCCCGAATATGAAACCTGAAATCGTCGTATCAAGGCCAAGCGGTATTATAAACCGATCTTAACATCAGACGAAGCACAAAACACGAAACAATAATAAGCCCGCCTCTCTCAGTTTACGATTTCCTGGTTGCCATGGTAACGTAAAGACTCGAAACCAAAACCGTGTTGCATCGCATGAAGGAATACTTAATCTTGTACCACCATTGTTACCTGCTACTAACGAAACTAAATCGGAGATAAATATTAGGCCTAAACACTAAAAATTAGGCCTAAAACTAAGTCTAAAAGCAAACACATTTTTAACCTAAATTGTGATGATTATTTCTTTCAGATTATATAATAGAGATCGCTGTTGCAGTCATAGAGTTTGGAAATAATATATTATCTTGCAGTGCGTGATAGAGGTGTGCCACCTCAACATTTTCGTTGGTGGTGGTGTCAAATCTTATACCAAAGCAGTATTGTGAACCTTTTGAATCTTCTGACTATTGTTAAAAACTATCGTACTGATGATTGTTTGGCTTGCAGTTAAACGCCTTATTATTAATATTTTAATATAAGGACTACATTTTGCACAGCAGTTTCTGTAAACAATGTAAGAATTATTGCCAGCGGGAGCTCAAACAGCGGTGGCCATACGTGCTGTTTTATTTTTACTCGGGGAGATGGCCTACGTCCTCAGTGTTGGGTGTGAAAAGAGGCTACAAATTGTGGTGTATTGGATAGCACCTTTATTGAGTTATCTCAAGTGGCCTTAGCCACTAATGTTGTATCCTTGCTTACTTGCCACTAGGTGGCTACCTTTGCATGTTAAGTATGTATGATGCACTCTGGGATCATTCGGGGGGATTTCCTCTGGTCATGGGTCACCACAACATGAACCCATTAACTTGTGCAGTATGCAACAATGGCGATGAGGGTGGGATATATCTAGGGAAAGAAAATTTGAATTAATACTTTTGCAAACCAACGTAAATTGCTGAAATACGGTATACCCAGGCTTGGGGCACTGTATAAATATTAATTTATGAATTTAAACTTAAATTCCGTAGCTAGGGGGCTGCTAGTACCTGGAGTGTTGCAGTGTGGCAGGCTGCAATAGCCAGAGAAAGTGGCCCAGCGGTCTAAATTGTGCTTCTTCGAGACGTCTGGCCAACGCAGGAGAGGGACAAAGGACATCCTGGATACGGGTATTTGGTCAAATACTCCCGAGGTATTTTTTGAAAATTTTGTAAGACCCAAAATTGGGCAAAGATTAACGTTTGTGCGTGAATTCCAAGTGCACCATTGAGGACCTGTGGCATAGCACTGCAGGCCGGTGGGAATGTTGCGCGCAGGCTAGGAGTGTTTAAAGTTAAATTTGTTGTAATGTAATTTTTGACTAGGCAATCGTTTTTGCTAAATGTCATTCATTTATTAACTGTTGCATTGCATTATTAAGAATGTCAACTCAGGTTAAAATGCTGAATTTACAAGAATAAGTGTTGTAACTAATTGAAAAAGTGCAGTTGTTTGGCTAAAAGAGGTTTAAAAAGGCATATGATTTAAACAATTGGTATAGAGTAAGAGAAATTTAAGTGTTTTTCTATTTAATCTTTAAGAGGTGTGATTTGCGACCGCATTCTCTGAGTAACCTAGCAGGTTACACAAAAAGCCAGTGAAATTGTTGAAATTTGTCATATGTAGGCCTAAGCTAGAGCAAGCTGTGCTAAGTTTCAAAATTAAGTTCAAATTAACTTGCTAAAAGGGGATTAGTCCTGCAGTTAAATGCAGTTTAACTTAGTAGTTGTAGTTCTGCTATCGCTTATGAGCGAAAATTTTGAAAAAGCAGAAGGATTTAGTTTCAGGAGTTCAGCCTTTACACCAGGTGTAGCTACAAGGTTATTTGGTGGACCTGAAACAAGGTCTAATTCAGAGTTGAATTCTGATTTAGAGTGTAATTTAAATCAAACTATTGAATTTGAGCAGGGGATAAGTGAGGACAGTGAGGAAGTTAGTATAATGCCGACAAATCTGCCAGCAGCTGGGTCCCCCACCCCTACTCGAATTCATAAGAGGTTTGATGAATTCAAGCCGGAGTTGGAGTCTTGGTCAATTTACTATGAAAGGCGTACAAATTATTTTTTTGCCTTTGACATTCCAACAGACAAACAGGTTCCAATTTTTCTGGCCAGTGTATGGTGCAAGACATATGGTCTTTTGCGCATTTTATGTGCACCTGATGCTGTGAATTCTAAAACCATGAGTGAGATTGATACTTTACTAAAGAGTAATATTGATCCAAAACCTTCAGTTATAGCTGAAAGGGTAAGCTATTTCAAGCGTGAGCAACGTTCTGGTGAGTCAGTTTCAGAGTACATTGCAGCTCTCAAACAGTTAACATTAAATTGTGATTATGGTGCATCACTAAAAGAAATGCTGAGAGATAGGTTTGTCTCGGGAATGCAGAATACTCGCGCCCAAGAAAAACTGATGGCAATGGACTATGATAAAGTCACGTTTGATGAAGCCTGCAAGGTTGCCCTCGCTTAGGAAAGAGCTGAATCTGATGTTAGTCATTTTAAAGCCTCATCCGTGCATAAAGTCTCTGGAAAGCATCCAAAGTTTAAGAGTAAAGCAAATTTAACGTGCTATTGCTGTGGATTATCCAATCATATACACCCAGACTGCAAATGGAGGAAGTCTACTTGTTCCATTTGTCAGGAAGTAGGACATTTACGTCGTATGTGCAAATCTGATAAAGCGGGCGTTAGCACTGCGGCGGCTGCTTCTTGTGGACCTAAACAGGTTCAGGGAAATATGAAGAGGAAGTCCCATAGTTTCAGAAAGAAAAAAGCACACCAAGTTTTAGTGGAGTCTGAAAATTCTGACTCTGATGCTACATTGCAGGAGCCTGACTCAGATGAGAGCTTAGTTTCTAATATTAATAGAATGACTATAGTTGATGTGCAGTCTAACAAATGGGCTGTGCAATGTGAACTAAATGGTCACAAATTAGCACTGGAAGTTGATAGTGGGTGTGATTTGACTGTTATTCCTAAAAGTTGGTATAAGAAATATTTTTCATCTGTTGAATTAAGACCTATTCCAATCTTGTTAAAAGCTTGGGTAGGTGAGGTTATTCAGCCTCTAGGAGCAATTAAAGTAAATGTCAAACTTAATGGTCAAACTGAACTCCTGACTGCAATTGTGTCTTCAGGAGAACAGCCGGCTCTTCTGGGGAAAAGCTGGATATTAAAGTTTAAAATCACACTCAGTCAATTTTTCCATTTAGAGTTCATGGATCTTGAAGATGTTACTGAATCTGTCCAACATGTTACTGCTGAGGAAATCTTTGATAAGTTTCCGGACCTTTTTAAACCAGGTTTGGGCAAATTTAAAGATTACAAGGCTAGTATCAGGTTAAAAGCTGATGCCAAACCACGTTATTGCAAGGCTCGACCTGTTCCCTTAGCAGTAAGAGGAAAGGTGGAGGCTGAAATCGACCGGCTAGTTGCTGAGGGAGTCTTAAAGCCAGTTGACTGTTCCACCTGGGCAACTCCCATAGTTTGTGTATTCAAATCTAACGGGGACGTTAGGATAGTGGGAGATTACAGCGTAACAGTCAATCCGGAACTAGAAATTGAGTACTTCCCGGTACCTCGTGCGGAAGAGTTATTTGGTAAATTAGCTGGAAGTGACAAAATTCTCGATCATTGACTTGTCCGACGCTTTCTTACAGGTAGAGCTCGATGATGACTCTAAGCCCGCCCTTACAATTTCCACCTGTAAAGGGTTATACCAGTAGCAAAGGGTACCTTTTGGATTAGCCAGTTCACCTGGAATTTTTCAAAAGAGAATAGAATATGTACTGCGAAATGTTCCTCGATCCCAGCCATTTTCTGATGATATTTTGGTTAATGGGAAGGGAGAGGAACATGACAAAGCATTACTTGAAGTATGCTCTGCCTTACAGGAAAATGGCGTTCGGGTTAAGAAAACCAAGTGCCAGTTTAATCAAGATAAGATTAAGTATTTAGGATTTGAAATTAGCAAAGATGGAATGACGAACCTTCCTGAAACGCTAGATGCAGTGAGGTTGGCCCCGGAACCACAAAATGCTCAAGAACTAAAGAGTTATTTAGGGTTTATGAACCAGTATAGTAGGTTTGTGCCTCATATGGCAACTCTGCTGGCTCCCTTAAATAAACTACTTTCACCTAAAGAACCATGGAACTGGACTTCTCAGTGTTCAGCTGCCGTGGCTAACGCAAAAAAGGCATTTTTGGAAAGTCAAGTCCTTACCCATTACGACCCCAAACTTCCACTTAAGCTAGTTGCAGACGCAAGTCCCGTGGGAATTGGGGCCTCTTTGATGCATGTCATGCCGGATGGTACTGATAGACCGATAGGATTTGTCTCACGAGCACTTTCAAAAGCTGAGCTTAATTACGCCCAGTTCGATCGTGAGGCCCTTTCTATCGTTTTCAGGGTGAAGCGTTTCCATCAGTTTCTCTACGGGCGTAGATTCACATTGCAAACCGACCAGAAAGCCTTGCTTTGGGTATTTGGGAAGAAGGTAGCAATTCCAGCTATGGCTGCCGCTCGCATTCAGCGATGGGCACTATATCTCAATGGCTATCATTTTGATTTACAATATATCCCAGGCAAGGATAATTTAACTGCTGATTTTTTGTCTAGGATGCCGTTGCCCTGTGAACCGACGCCTGAGAAAGTTACAGGTTTTGCAGTAATGAACATGAATGTTATTGACTCATTACCCATTCTGTCTGACCAGTTAGAGAAGTTTACCGTTACTGATAGAATTCTTGCAAAAGTCTATCGTTATACGCTTGAAGGCTGGCCTAACAGGGTGGATGATGAAGAATTAAAACCCTTTTTTGTGCGCCATCTAGAGCTGTCTCTAGAGGGTAAAGCATTATTTTGGGGACATCGTTTAATCATACCTGAATTGATAAGACCACACGTAATGGCCGAACTCCATCTGGGTCATTGCGGGATTATTAGAATAAAAGCATTGGCTCGTTCTAGAGTATGGTGGCCAGGTATTGATAATGATTTAGAAAAATATATCAAATGCTGTAGTGCCTGTCAGTTAACTAAGGATGGAGTGACAGCAAAGAAAAAGCATGTATGGGAACGACCTGTTGCTGTATGGTCTAGAATCCATATTGATTTTTTTGGGCTTTGTTTTGGTAACAAAATGTTTTTTGTTGTGCTTGATGCACATTCTAAATTCCCGTTTGTTTTTGAAATGAACTCCACAACTAGCGTGAGTGTCATTAAGAAGTTGAAAGAATTATTTACTACTTATGGGCTGGTAAAAACCGTCGTGTCAGACAACAGACCGCAGTTCTGTAATTCTGAATTCAAGGAATTTATGAAAGAGTGTGGCATTAGACACATACTAGGTGTACCTTACTTTCCCGAAAGTAATGGGCAGGCCGAGGCGCTAGTAAAAGCCGCTAAAATATCAATGAAGGCTAGCCTACAAGAAGGTTTAAGTGTTGCCGACGCATTAAATGATTTTTTGGTACAAGCGCGCAACATTCCCAACAGCGTAATGTCAATCACTCCTGCTAAGTTATTCCTAGGGCGTAACACAAGATGCCGTTTGTCATTACTATTACCTAATGCAAACACACAATCAAAGTACGAACAATATCAGCGTATGCAATTAAAGTCTACCGCTAAGCTACCGGACACTGAGTTCACTGTTGACTCACCCGTATATGCGAGAGACTATCGAATTGGCGCAAAAACGAAGTGGGCAGAAGCAATTGTCGTCGAAAGGCTTGGTAATTTGCGCTATTTGGTTCGTGTGCGTGAAGAATTGTGGAAACGACATACTAATCAGCTAAAAACACGCATTCTTTCACGTGACAGGTAAACTGGGAGGGAACTCGATGCGTTCCGCCCATCCAACCAATCAGCGACCAGCAGAAGGTAGTCCCACTTTCGCGTCGAATTGAACAACCAATCAGCGCTCGCCAGCAATTAAACATGGAGGCGTTTGAGTGGCGTGATAATTTTGCGTATTCACCACGAGATGGAAGCACCAACCAGAGCGGAATAGCAAACCCCGCTGCGAATACGAAATTGAAACCATCATCGAACGAGTGTTCGGTAATTTCAAATGACGCGATGCCAGTTCTTTCGCCGATTGATAATAAAGTGCGCCGCGCGAATAACGAGGTCTGCGGTGCTATGCCAAAGCTTACAAGCGAGATTTCGCCGAATTCTCAGACTGTCCGGGAATTGGGGGGCATTTTAGCCGAACAAACTGTCCGTGAGACTGAACAGCCTGTATTTCGTAAGTCGCTTCGAGCGATCCGAAAGCCACAGCGTTATAGTCCGAACTAACATCCGACGGACTTAGATCTGTTTTGCAATAATTGGCAGCATTATTATTTTCGTTCATTTTTGCTTGGTTGATTTTATTTATTGCATGGATTTCTTGTTCTTGTTATAAATTATGCGTACATGTTTTCTGTATTGTTGGCACACTACCGAAACATTTTTTTTCTAGGGAGAGTGGTAAGTAGTGTGAAAGCGAAACCACACCATTAATGTTTTTTACACAGAGTATTCATATTGTGCCCATAATAAGGTTGGGATTAATGTTCTGTAATTGACGTCTAAAAAAATGGTTTGGCTTTTTAAGAAAACTGAATGATTTGGCATAATAACATAAAACGAAATGGTAAATAGGTAAACTTAAAATCTGATTATTATATTTTGCAGCTTAACCTACGATTGGAGAGAAGGGTTAGCGATGCGATCGAGCCTAATTACCGTTCGGTAAGAGTATGCGCTCTTACACTACAAGAAGTAGACCGCCGTTCACCACTAATAAATCATACAGTTTATTTGCTCAAAATGCTGCCAGCGTTTTTTAAATTAAATATAGCGCTGTTTGTTAGTCGTTTGATGGGTCTAAAACTTTAATTAGCCAGCGCTAACTAAATAGTCCGTATCGGGCCCGAAGCCATCGAATTTAACAAAACAACATGGCGGCCGCAGTTTCTTCATCAAGAGTTCACCTGCAACGTTTTTTAAACGCCAGCCTCCCAGAAAAACCCTTCACCAGTTCCCAAAAGCAAACTGTATTGAATGTTTATTCCAGACTTCGTCAAAGAGATCCTGCAAGGTCCATCACCGATGTTGCAAAGGAAACCGCTTTTTAACTGGCGTATCGTTGTGTTCTGTGTACAACTTGAAGAAAAGAATGCAAGGTAACCAGCGGACGATTGAGTACGCCGGGCAAGAAGAGGCAAGCAAGGCTCGGCACAAAAACCCGCCTGCAAAAATACGGTGAGTTTACACTTTCTGCCATTCGTAGGAAAGTATACGATTTTTACCGGCTGAATCAAATTCCCACCGTTGAAATGGTACGACGTGCTATTAACGAAGACTGTCAGCGCGGCAACTACCCGGCGAATCATGCGTGACTTGGGGTTTGTTTATAAGAAACGTCAGCGTGCTTCTCTGCTCATTGAACGGGACGATATTGTTTTGTGGCGTCGTCGATATCTGCAGGCTATCAAACAGTACAGAGAAGAGAAGAAGACAATTTATTATTTAGAAGAAACTTGGATAAATGCCGGACACACCAACTCGAAAGTTTGGATCGAGTCTACTGTTAAAAGCAAACGTGACGCTTTTCGAAAAGGACTGACAACTGGATTGAAAGCCCCAAGTGGGAAAGGTGGTAGGCTTATTATTTTGCACGCCGAGAATAAAGACGGTTTTGTGCACGGTGCAAATCTTGTATTCAAAGCCAAAAAGAGCACTGGTGATTACCACGAAGAGATGGATGGCGATCGTTTCGAGGATTGGTTTGAAAATCAGCTTCTACCGAATATTAAACCCGACAACGTATGCGTGATGGACAACGCATCATATCATTCCGTAAAGATGGAGCGAAGCCCTACAAAATATTCGCGTAAAGCCGATCTTCAAGCCTGGTTAAGGGAAAAAAACATAACATTTAATGCAACGATGCTAAATCGAGAACTGTACAGTTTGGTTGACGGTGCCAAAAATGCTTACGATCGTTATCGTGTTGATGAGCTGGCCTTGCTTCACGGACACCAAATTTTAAGCATACCACCGTATCATTGCGAATTAAATCCAATCGAACTTGTATGGAGCCAAATTAAAGGATTTATTTCTGCCAACAATAAGACCTTCAAGATAAAAGAAGTGGCTGAACTTGTACCTCAGGCATTTTCGCAAGTTACAATCGAAAATTGGAAGAATGACGTTAGCCATGCAATTAACAAAGAAAATAAGATGTGGGAGGCGGATAACTTAACCGACACGCTTGTTGAAAGCATGGTATTCCAAGTAAACGGATCAAGTGATGAAACAGAAGAAAGCGAATCCGTGCTCAGCGGAATTGAAATGGAATAAACATTCGTACAGCTTACCCCACCCCCCTCCTCCCCATTCATCCAAAACCATCTTTTTCAAGATTACCAAATTTGAAAAGGGACCATTATTCTTGTTTAATAAAATACAAATAAAGCGATAAACTGAAATAATAATAAAAAATAAAATAAAAACAATAGCGGCAATCGAGTATTGTGAAGCAAACTGCGTGAAAGGTAAACTGTATATCAACAAAATTCTACTGTGGCGCCATCTATCCTCCATTATACAATAATTAACGTTTACAGCTTGCTCTCTGGTGCCCAAAGACGTAATGGCCTACCTGATTTTCTTACTTTAATAATTTAAGTCGGCATAGCTCACGTTTACTATTTTGTAAACATTTCGTGGTCTGTTCCTATGCTTGCTGCCCAATTTAACAATATAATGGCCAAAAGATGGCGCCACAGCAGATGGCAGCAGCTGTGGATGCCGTTCTAACTTTAATTCTAGAAAATTTAATAAAGTGCTATCCAGAACAAAGATTTGCTATCCGCAAAAAGATTGCAATTAGCGGATGGTTACGAAATTATGAAAGTAGTCCGTGATTTGGCTCACTAACACTTCTCTCCAATCGTAGGTTATGCTGCAAAATATAATAGTACCTTTTGACTTATATGTATGGTAGGTCGTCCCTCACATTATTTAGTGGGGGCGAATGTGGTGTATTGGATAGCACCTTGATTGAGTTATCTCAAGTGGCCTTAGCCACTAATGTTGTATCCTTGCTTACTTGCCACTAGGCTACCTTTGCATGTTAAGTATGTATGATGCACTCTGGGATCAGAGTGCATGCTGGTACTGTAAGCTAAGTCTATAAAAGAGCCAGCCAGGGCCTTTTACCTGGCTGCCAGTCATTCACAAAGGAGGTCTCCTAGCTGTCAATCATTCGGGGGGATTTCCTCTGGTCATGGGTCACCACAACATGAACCCATTAACTTGTGCAGTATGCAACACAAATAACTAAACAAAAACTAAATGCTGGAGCAAACAAAAGCTTGTTAACGTAAATTTTACACGTAACATAGACCTACATTAAAACAAAAGGCTAAAATAAGAAAAAGGCCAGCAAAGAACAGTAGTACGTCACACTAAAAGGCAAACTGCCCAACAAGGCCCATTAGGTGTTGCACCTAGATTTTTAAGAATTATTAACAAATGTGGTATCGTCATTAAAATAAAAACTAAATATAAGTTTGAAATGATGATCCGTTCGCTCCGCCTACAATAGGCCCAAAGCCTGTTTCCTAGTATTTCGGTAATACGTACCTTAGGATATTCCGGTGAAATTCAACGTAGCGGGCGTAGTCGGAGTCAAAACAAGCAGACTTGTTCGTCTGATGTGGGAATGGCGCTTAGCATTCACACGGAGACATAGCGTATCACAGGCAATCGGCGTCAATGATTCTAAGAATATACATCTATATATTATATTTCCGTGAATCGTGAATTTGCGTTGTATATCAAACGTCAATGTACCCACAGGGAAAGCGAAAGGGGGATAAAACCAAAAGAAAATGAAACAGATATTCATTCATTCTGTTTCATTTGTTTTTGATAAAAACAACGCCGGCACAAAGGGTGCGTGCAGGGTGCACATTTACGCAAGCGGTCATGCTCATGTCGTCCGCGGCGCATGCGCACGCACCCCATTGTTTGGATAAGCTATCTGCATGGTGCACTCGACTGTTTGTTGAATAAGGTGTGGCGCAAGCGCTGTAGAGACAATCAGAACCAACGGCGATTGCTTAAACCTGCCAGTACGTGTCGCCAACGACTGAGGCTCTCAGAACGAAGAAAACGCACCGCGTTCCAACAGTATGGGCCACGTGCGATGTGTCAGACTTTTGTTGTTGTCTGGTTTTATATACTTTTGCTTTAAGGTAAGAGTGCTTAATTAGGGGTTTAAGTGGGAGTTTGCTAAACCCCATTAACACTAAATGATTTGACTTTTAATAAGTAACACTTTCATTCAACCAATAAATCTTGTGCTGTCTCCCTTACTTGCATGTGGATTGTGATTATTGTAAAGCTGCAGTTGTTAGATATTGTTTAGCTGGCTGGTGTTGAGCGAGAACTCGCACAACATAAATCTGCAGTATAGCTGCTTTACGCTAGATTTACAATAGTGTCAGTATTATGATTCATTATAAAGCCACGCCCCAATTTAGAAAAAAAAAGCAGCATTGATCACATACGGTAGAGCAAGGAGAGAGTTAGTCAAGAAAACAGTAAATTGATAGCAGTTTTGGAGCTTTATTTCGTCAAAAAGCAATAATGTTTTACTTTAACTTTTATTAACCATCTAATCGCCCAAGGCTGGGCATTACAAGACAAGAGGCATCAGAAAATACAAAAGAAAAACATAATAATCCAGGATAAACCGGAACAAGACAAATATTTTCGACTTACAAATATATCGTTGATATTCTTAGTATATATATATATAATAATGCTACATCACAAAACACTAAATAACAATTTAGTTCATAGTTTCACCTCTTTCACCATTGAGAATCGTAGCTAAATTCACGATGGGGCTGGAATAATTTTCGCTAACTTACACCCTGTGTGAAATTTCAATAAGTTTTGATGAAAAGCAAACATAAATATGACTTACAACCAGTCCAGAAAGCACAAAATTCATAAATACATGTAGGATAATTACGGAAGATTTTCCATATACCTCAAACGGGGAAGGACACATTACCACTAACGGAGAACAAAAAAGGACAAGGGTTTAAAATGCTCAACTAGAGGTAGAATTCTTAGGAAAACTAAAAGGTTGTTAGACAATATGAACGGCGAAATAGTCGCATAAATAGCAATCGAATCTTTAGACGGGGTAAGGATGGAAAGGAATCGGAGCCGATCGCCGCTGTACAAAACACAGCAGCCAACAGAGCACATTCACGTAGCAGAAACACGGCTTCATGTCGCAGGTCCTATAGCTTACCCCGTAACAGTTCTGGCACTCGTTTTATCAGTCATTCAAGAAGTCGGTCGTGTTGTTCTTCACGCAGTCGTTTACCCAGTATTGAAAGGAATGATCACGTTAATTATTCTAGAAATAATTCGCCAAATAACACACACCAACGATCTGCTGACAAACGCCAAAGTTTAGGTTAGCAATTCGCCAGATAACACACCAACAATCTGCTGACGAACGCCGAAGTTTAGGTAAGCAAAAAAATGACCTGCTCTCGCAGCTTAAACACACCCATTCCTTTAGACCAGGAAGTTATGCAACAAATTCGTTCTTCCACCCCTCCTTGGCTAACATCCATTGTTAGGGAAAGCCCAACCCCTTCAGGAGAAAGTGACTTGTCTAGAATTATTTCCGGATGCCTCCAACAGGCAACCAATAGTCACGCTGAAACACTGAAAGAAATAGTGAATAATTTAAGATCAACACAGCACAATAATGACCATCAAAATTATGACAAAAATAATGCACGAATGTGGGATGACGTCGGATCTGCCAAAATTTTTACTAATTTTGGGAGAAAATGGCAGTAATGTTTTCACTTTCCTGCTCTTAATAGACAATTTAAGAAAAATTGACCCCATTTTGCCAGATAGCGAATTAATAGTGCCAGTGACAACTAAAATCCACAGGCCGAACAGCTAGATTTGTAGCAACTAGCCTACCAGTAACAAACCAGGCAAACTGGGCATCATTCAAAGGCCACTAGTCGAAAAATTTGGAGCAGGTGGACAGGAAGTAACTCTTCCAGGAGCTGGCGTCGGGAGAACAGTCAGTCTGATGCTGACAATTCCCCCAGTACAAAATTCCGCAAAGCTAAAATTCTTAAGGTGAAGATATAGAATCTTTTGCAGACAGATTGGAAATAATGACAGCAGAAATCTGGATGACAAAACTAGAAGATAGCGAACTTGAACGAATTATAAACGAAAGATCTAGAGACGAAGGCATACTTTGTACTTTTCAGTCAGATATGCCTGATATTTTAGAAAATCATTTAGCAACCATTCGTCCTAAAATTTGGGAAGAAATGTTACACCAAACGCTGAAACGAAAAACAGAATTGAGCTAGCGCAGCGAGTCAGATCTCGCACAACATTCAAACATAGCAAAAACATTTTCACCACTCGATAAAATATGACAGTCGCATCAGCCGACGAGAACGAGTTATGCAGGAACTTGAACGGAAAACTAAAGAAGTAAAAACATTAAAATTAAAAGAAGCAGTACCTTAATGGTGTTTTAAAAACCCAGTTGAAGCTAAAGCCCACCTCCTAAAATGCTGTAAAGTCAAAATCATGAAATAGTGGAGTTAAAGCCCACCACTCAAATTGTCGTTTTTTACGAAAAATTATCTAAAAGTTATATGATGTGAATAAAGATAGTACTGCTTGCTTAGTTTACTGGCCCCTTCTCCCTCCCTGTAGTAATAGTGGGCTCTTAGCACCTGCACAAGGCATCTCTCACCTAAGCCTCCTCCCTTCTTCACAGGAATTAAAAGGATGTAAAAATTGGTCTTTCAGAGATCGTTCAAAAGCTTCGAATTTTCTGTAATGGATGTCCAGAAAGGTTAGAAAATTGATAATGCTTGATTTAAAGCCCACCCCCTTATTTTTGCCAAATTAACTGCATAAGCCCATGGGCATTTAATCCACGATTGACGGTATACGAAACCATCAATAGCAAAGCTAGCATTAAAAAGGAGGAAACTCGCTCCTGCTTCTGATGCTTTGGCCGGGCAGTACAGACAGCAGAACACCAGTAGTAGTATTGGGTACTCTTAAGTGTAGTACTACGTTACGCCCTAACAGATCCCTATGCTTCATTTGATAGCACATTTGAATCCTAGGGGGGGGGAGCGTGCATCTACGAGTTTCTGGCGGTGTGGCACCCCGTCTTTAAGCCCAGGACTCATTCCCGGCAGTTGTGCGTTGCGAGTGTGGGCAATTGACCATTTTCCTGCGTGGCCAGTGGGTAGCGAGTGGGAGTTTCTCCTCCTTCGTGCTAGCGGGCTTCTGGTTTCCCTCTTGGCAGCGCTGGTCGGGGAAAGAGGAAAGCTGAGTCGCCGGCCGCTTGCTATAGCGAGTGGAGCTGAATAAAATTGAGAGTCCGAAATAAGAGCGTAGAGACACAGCTGTAAGTTAACAAGGTTTGTAACTGAATAGGGTATCGGCAAAATGTCTGTGTCTGCAGGTGTTAGGCCTACGAAAATCACTGTAGACACGTTTTTTCCAAAGACAGTCACAAAACGTAGGAGGAGAAATTTTGTTGTATAAGCCGAAAAGTTACAAAAAACAGACTGTCAGTCCTCGTTAAAGAGCTAAAGTGAGCTGGCGTCGCTGGACCGGGATGGACCAGGATGGAACGCGAGATATGGCATCTGAGACACTGAAAAACAATTCAAGTCGTTAATTGGTCAGAGCACGCACGCGCGAGCGTGCGTGCGTGCGTTACAGTAATCTCTTCGAGCGTCCTTATGCGTGACAATGATGTCTCACACGCGCGGTCTTGAAACGTGATAACAAGGTTCGATACCCTTGTCACGTATAAGGATGCTCGAAGATGTACCAGCTACGTTTGTTGATGTTCATAGGGGGAACATCTCAGGTTTGTTGTTCCCAGGTGGTTAAGGTCTTTAACAGTCAGACTGTTTAAACATGACCCGTAGTGCTAATTAAGAATGGTGTTAGTTGTCAGAGAGGGGTGACACTAAGAATGTAAGCAACTCGTCAGGGGTGGTTTGTATCACAACGTAATCGTTTTTGTACAGTAAAAATGAATAAAAAAAAGTAATAGGAGGAGACTTAAGGACGTCACAGCTACGATGCTATTGGTTGAAAACATGTCACATGTTAGGCTACAGCCAACCAGTCACGGTACATACGTGCGGACCAATGAACGAATATAGAATATTGTAAGGGGTACGACAGCAAAGGTGCAGGATTCGCCAGAGGGTGAAAAAAAGATGCTCTCAGTTGAAACAACGTAAAATAGGATCAGCATAAATGACAAGGAACGGGCCGAAAAGCCACAATTCGTCGGGTCTTTCTCTGTTGACTTTGGCTCGTGTTATAGGAGGAGGGAAAAAAAAGCAAAGTGAAGTGTGGTAGTGCGGCCAAAAGGAAACCCAAGCAGCGTTCAACAGAAGAAAAGGATTAGTATTGTGCGGTAGTATAGGGCAAAAATTAAAAGGAGGGTTCCCGTTTTTCTTTTTTCTGTAGGAAAGTAAAAATGGCAACGATAAAAGCAGTCGACTGTCCCGACACTTACTTTGTGAGAGGAGATATTTACCTCCAGATAACTGAATTTCAGGGGAAAATTTATATTCAGTTAAGAGAATACATTACACCAGGTTGTGGATTATTGCCAGGGCGTCGTGGAATTTCGTTCACGCCAGCAGAATGGGGTGAATTCGCCAAAGACTGGGACATATATGTATAATAGAATTGTGAGCAAACGTAGCCTACAGCAACAAATAATGACAGGCCGAACCTATGGCCCTGCGTTAAAAATCATCGTCTCTCAAAGTGGATCAATGTACCAGGCCCAAATTCATGCTGGAAAAATACAGTCGTAAATACATTGTGTTAAACTACTGACAGTTTTCAGGGTTGATCGGTTATGTTGCTGACATTACTAGTTTATTAGATAGAAAAATGAAGGAGCTCGTACCCTTCCCCACACCAGCGGCAGAGACTTGGTTGGAGTAGTAATGCTAGCTTTCCTTCCCACAGTCATGAATAACTACGGTTCCTATTGCGATTCGTTTCCTCTTTCTGGCCTTAATTACCAACGGATATTTCCAGATGTTAATACGATTAAAATTAGTATAGGGAAAAATGAAGACGAAGCCCTTATTTTAGAACCTGCACAATGGCTCGGCCCGATGGGTCGTTTATACTGGTGACAAGCGAATGCTCCATCGGACGTTAAAATAGGGAATGTGTCAATTCGCCTAGTAGCTGAAAATGTGTTCGTTTTGACAGAAAGCGCTAAATCAGCGGCCTTAACAGAATATGACATTATTAATATGAAATATTTGCTGCCTCACATTTTTCAGGCAGTAGCCTGCTGGACTCAACTAATAACGGCCCTAATAACCGTTCCAGCGCAACCCAACAGTGTATTCGAACCAACGTGGGGGTTCTACAGAGCCATCGTGTTCTGAGCACCGTCATGACCATGATTGTGAGACTCGAAGCGACTTAATGTTTAAAAATGATAGATTCAGCATTGTTAAATGTAGGGGGTAAATATATGAAAAAGTTCAGAACTAACACTTCTGTCTATGCCTTAAATATTGCCCCTATTGACCAGGAGTATTTAACTAGAAATCGTTTAGACCCCAACAGTTATATAGAGCAGCTTCTAACATTTTTAAACGAGTAAGGAAAAAAGGTTTAGGCCTCAGCACTACAACAGCATTTGTATTTCAGGGTCGGGAATTTTGATAATAATCTCTTTCCTCTTTTCCATGTCAGGGAAACATTCGCCATCGCGAATATTTTGAGTCTTTTTTTTTTCAAGTAACCAAAGTAGCCGCGAAATTGATATTTTCAGTAAATTGGAAATCAAAGTGACGCACATTGAAGTGCCCAAAGTCGGGTCATTTCCTAAAGAAAAAGCGTCGTGCTAAGGTCATTGCATGACTAGCTAGTGGTCGGCGCAGGTCGGTAGTCTTTCCTAAAAATTACTTAGACAAATCATGTTTGGCTAGAGCAATAGTTATTTGCAAGGCATTCGTCGACGGTGACACGAAACAGATCCGTAAATCAGTTCTTGTGCAGAGAAATCTAGCTTTGCAACTCCACGCAAATGCCAATGTGTGTGTTCATTCGGCGGGATTACTTTAAATTTTAGAAATAGTCAAGTTTTGGATTTTGAACGTTTAGCGACAATGGTTAAAAATCCGGACGCCAATGAAACGGTTACAATCGTTGAACCTCGTAAACTAATTCGGAAAAACAGTCATTTACTCACTACGAGCCAAAACAAAATTTATAGGGTTGTAGCCAACAAACGGTTGATGAACAGAAGCACGTAAGTGACGTTTCCCTGGGGCTATTAATTTTCGTTTTTGTTTGGTTGTTTTTTTTTTTAACAATTTTCTTTTCTTTTAACAATTTTATTTTCTTCAAAAGCATTAACAAGTTTTTATGTTTCTTCGAACAACATTTCTTCAACTCCACTCGTTGCTAACATAATCGAAAACAAGTCCCGAACCTCTTTCTGAATCTATGAGGGATAAATAAGTACAAGAATGAGCATCGTGTTACTAGAAATAACCTGAAAAAGCCCTTTTTAAAAACATTTTACCGAAGTCAGCTGGGGCAGGAGGGGGAGGAGATTTTGGCCTGAAGATGGTTGGTGGCCTGAAGGTGGTTAGCTCCGTTGTCAAGGTGGTTAGTTGCGTCATTTGTAATGGTGTTGAAACGACCAATATTTCTATATTGCTGGTCGGAGAGGGAAAGGTAGGCCTACTGTCCGGAATGTAACTTTAAATCAAACCTAGAAACACACCTGGCATGACCACTACAAGTCGGACAACGCAACTTTAACTACGAAAAGTGGCATCTTTCTTTTTTTTTTTGCTTTAGCGATGTTGTTGGTTCACTTACTGCCTAGCTAGAGTATGTGTTGGCCCGGGCAAAATCTGTTTTTCCCCCTTCTGTTTATATAAACCCTATTTTTAACGATCGATCCTCCAACTAGCATCGCGCACTAACTGACGTGTATTCAATGACCGACCTATTAGTTTCCCCCTTCTCTCTTTTCTTTTCGTTGCAGACTCTGGGAAAAAAGAGAGAAAGAGAGAGAAATTAAAGGGACATGGATGAAGTGACTTCCACTTCCAATATATTCCCGGATAAACTTCCCTTGATTAGCTGGACGGAAATAAGAACATCGTTGTTGCACCATGATGTAGTGTATTTTAAAAACATTGCCACCGATACTCAAATACAACGTTTGGTTCATGCTCTAGAAGCTGAAATTGAATATCTAGGTCCGCCTCACGACCATATTAGAATTGATAATGGTCGTCATATCATTCCTAGACAATATAGCTGCTACACGGACGCTGAAGAAATTGGGGAAAGCAGCATTCGTGTCAAGTCACTGACGCCTCTTTTAGAAAATGTAAGAGATTACGTTTCCAGAATAAGCGAAGTGCGCTATAATTGTCTACATATCGAACGGTGCGCCACGGGAATGACGTACAAACCCTGGTACACCTATAATGGCAGAGAAGGAATGGACGTAACTGCACCAGTCGCTATCATGACAACGGGGAAAAGGGGACCCTCGATACGGCAAAACCACCATGCCGGTGATCGGCACTGCGACTCTGGAGCCGGGAAGCTTGTTCCTAATCAATCCTCCTACTAATCAGTTTTACAGACATACTGTTCCCCAGCGACCATTATTGAAAGACCCCAGCATTCACGTTAACTTTTACAAAATGGTTGTTTAGAGAGGAACCCGACGTGGATTTCTAATACCTCCCTTTTTTGTTTGCTTGTTTGTAATTTTAGTATGACTTTGTTGGGAATGTTACGTCATCGTTCGGACAGTTGCACGGCAGAATGGTTTAACCCGGTTCGCGAAGACGAAGTGTTAAAAGTCGTCAAATTGTTTACTGCGGGTGAAGCTCTTCGAATTTACAAAACCCTGCTCGAAGAAATTGAATGGAAAGCGCCTATGGATTGGATGCATAACCAATGCTCCGCACTACGTACGAAAGTGTAGCTGAAATGCCCAAATTACTGAAAGATTTGAACGAGTTGATAGCTCCCAATTATTCTAGCGACGGCAAACTCTTTTCCAAATGTTGCGTCGTCAAATTTCAATGGAGAATCGTCTCTTCCCCTTACGATGCATGCAACGTCGTCGAATTCCCTAATCTCGCTAAGAGACATTGCAAACCTACTATTCATTTAATATTTTACACATAAAAAAAAAAGCAGCAACAACTGGTAACTTTTCTTTCCCCTTTTCTTATTCCCGTATGACGCATTGCGAATGTATAAGGGAGGGAAGAAAGAGGCGTCGTGGCACCAGCCTGCGCGAGAAGTCAAGTTATTCACGGCAGGCGATGCGCGTCGCATTTACGAAGCCTCGATGAAAGAAACTATTTGGCGGTCGGCAACATGTCGAACTTGAACTGTACGGTGCTGGGGAAAAGCGAAAAAATAATTCCTATGACCAAACTATTGAATGATTTGAACGAAGTTCAACATTCACTCAGTCAGCATTTTCATTTCCTCCGTACAAAGTAGAATTTAGCGCCGACGAGGTCGATATTTGCGGTCGAGTTTTGTCACTTACGATTTAGTAATTCAAAGAAAGAAAAAAAATAGGAGCAAGGCGACCTGACACAGGTCGCCTCGCTCGCCGCCGCCCCGAGAGCCCCCGGCCTTAGAGAGGAGAGGGGGGG
>JAHWFP010028058.1:0-10243 GCA_023313725.1 Lithobius niger
ACGAAGCCTGTAATGTGACAATAAAACTAACGAATGTTAATTATTTTTTTCAATTTTATCCCGAGCGCGTAGCGCAATAAAATTAAAAGAACAATTATTTATGAAGAAAGAGAAAAAAAAGTTAAGAGTACTATATCAGTTAAAAGTTTGTAGAGTTAAAAAATATATAAACGAGTTTCTTTGAAAGAAGCTATCTATGACGATTTTTTTTTAAATTTGTACAATTTTTTTCTAGTTGAAGAAACTTTTACTACCGCAGTCATTTGTTGTAATCAGGAGCGTGCACAGACATCCGAGGCTTTATTTTTCTTAGTTATTTTTCTGGAGGCCTTTTTTTTTTGTTTTGTCTCACTTTTTTTTTTTTTTTTACCTTTTTGGCCCTTTCTTGGGCTTCCTAGCTTTCTTTTTGTCCCTTTTTAGGCTAGACCCTTCCTCCTCACAGCGACCAGCATTTTTCAGTGCGGAAAAACAAAATATGGCATCTTTTTTCTTCAAAAAAGGGAAAAAAGGGCATTTTTTTCCAAAAAGGGAAGGGGCAATGCCCCTCCCCTTCCTTCCCTGCACGCCATTGGTTGTGATGGATAGCACAAAAATAAGAATTAAAATAAGAAAATTCAAGAAAATATTTTTAATTAATTTTCGGGAGCATGTTAACCTTTTTGAAAAATGCCAATTTCATTCAAATTGTACAACCATAACAACATAACACCATAACACCCCGGTTTTAGCCGGTATACAACCATAAAATATATTCTTCTCAAATCTTCTCTGACTCTGTTTCCTGCAAATTACTTCAAAAAGACATCCAACGTGTTGCTCACTGGGCCTCTACCAATTCCCTTCTTTTTCATACTGATAAATGTCACGTCCCTTACCTTGGGAATAATAATCCTCACTTTCCTTACTATCTTTCTGGCAAACCTATATCATTCCTGTTACTAATCATCCTGACCTTGGGATCTTTATTGATGACGCTCTAAATTTCAATCTTCTCACTGAAAATGTCTTCTCCAAAGTCTTTCGTAAAGCCCATTTTGTACTGAAACGTTTCTCCAACCTTACACCCTCCCTGTTTGCTATTTTATTTAAAACCTTTCTCCTCCCAGTCTTTGGTTACTGCTCCCAAATTTGTCGTCCCTACATTCTTTACTCACTTAAACGTCTTGAAAATTACTAACGTCCCCTTACCAAATGGTGTCACACTATTCGTTCCTTACCTTATTCCGATCGCCTACGTAAACTTGGGCTTTCCTCCATTATGATTGTTTTCATCGTGGCGACATGATACTTACCTACCACCTTATTCACAATCTTCTTGATGTGGGCCCTGTTTTTTCCCTCATTCCAAATGTCAACTTCACTCGTGGCCACCCACTCCGTATTTTTGGCACTGTCTCTCGGACTAAACTCCGCTTTCACTTTTTCACAGAAAGGGTTGTTCAACCTTGGAACTCCCTCCCTCAATCTGTTGTTTGCGCTCTTTCACTCAACGCTTTCAAATCACGCTATGACGCTTTAATTGCTTAACTTATTTGGTTTTTTTTGGGGGGGGGGGGGGTGCTTCGTGCACCGTCAATCTCGATTTTTATTTCTATTTGAAATATTTTAGTTTACACGTGTTTGTCTCGTTTATGTAGGTATCATGGGAAAATTAGGGAGGAAAGGCAGCGAAGACAAAGACAGAGCAACAAATGCAGTTCACGAAGACAAAGCCAAGGTTACACATGCAATTCATGAAGACAAAGCTACAAATGCATTTTACGATGACAACGGAATATGCAATGACCAAATTGGTAAGAAGCAGTTCTCTTCATTGGCGGTGGTAGGGGTGGCGTGGGTGGGGTTTCCGAACCCGGCCCGTAAATGCCAACCCCGGGTTCGGGTTTGAAAAATGAAATACCCAGGTTTTTCCAGCTACCGGGTTTGACACAAAATTGAACAAGACGCAACGTGAATCCATAATTCTCACCTCGCAAACTTGAACATTACATGAAAAAAAATTAAGTAAACTAGCAACATTTTCTAACTAGGCTACCACACCCTTTTTTTTTAAAGCTTAACATTTCTGAAAGTAGGACCTCAGAAGCTTTTTAAATTGTCGTTTAAAATTAACTTGCATCAACTAAACAACTAATAAAGGTTGGCGTTCGCGTAATGTAGCCACCAGGTGACCTGGATGCGGCCCGCAGACGGTAGTAACAGCTCTCGTTGCTATGGCAATGGGGAAATGAGGAGGCTTTCCTGCTTGCCTGAGTCCCAACACCGGCGACGATATGAACGACCGCTAAGTTACAACCGACAGTCGCTATGACAACCAACCCCTCAGGCAGTCATACGCAGTCGTTCGCTGTCGATCGTAGCAAACGCAACTTTTCATTTTTGGTGTTGCTGACTGACGTCACCCACCGACAGACCAATGGCTGACAAGCCGCTGCGAACACGATCGGCGAAATGCAAGATGGTGGCGGAGAACACTTCGAAGCTTCGATTAATGCTCGTTGCTTACATGAACATCTCTGCAACGAGATAATTGTAGAGAACAACTAAAAAATTGTGCTGTATTCAATGGCGGTATTATAGTTTCTTAAATAAAACGGAGAATCACGGTATGATGGTTCGTTTAGGCACAACGTCACCACGTAGCCCAGTTTTGAAAAGTAAGCGTCCTAGCTCTACTTATTCTGCAATGTTGATTGGTCCGTTGTTGGTTGTTCGTTGGTCAGTCGTGCTGGTGTGACAGGGTCTAATTTTTAGCGCTGTTGGTTGTCGCCGTTCCTTGCTTTTGTCGTCGTTTGTCCTGTATGTAAAAGGCTTGATGCTCGGTTTTACGTACCACGTGAGACACGTCGTCCCAGTGGTGCGCTGAAGTAAAAGCAAGAAGAACGAGCTACCCCAATCATGTATTGATTAGTATTAGCGGGACGCACAAAAACGTGGTAATCCTTTCATTATGAGATTTACCGGTGTTGCAGCACTAAACGAACATTATTTTACGGTGATGGTGACCATTCTTGAAGTCGTCGGACGATTTACTACTACGTAGAAGGATCGTTTAACACATTTTTAAAGAGAATAGAAAACGCCGTAGCGTATTATACAGTACAATTATACACACGTACCTTGGTTGTTCTTCTGTTTGAAATTGATGAAATTAGACCTCCGGAGACTTTGTTTTGTTTTTGAGTGAACAAAGAGGTTCGTAGCATGAAGCCATTGTTGTTAAATTTTAATAATTTCGTGTCAATGCAATGTTTTAAGTTTAAAATCCGCGTATCGCGCGTCACGAGTACCTTTCACAGTTCAATCCGCATGCTAGAGCAGTTCACTTTTGGGGTGTTCGCAGCGCGACTGGTGGCAGAATAGACGGCTAACTGGACGACGCGTCGAGTTTCTAGCGTTAAGCCTTTTACATACAGGAAGCTGTGGTCGCACAGGCGCAGCTTATAGCTCACTGGCAATGCGCTTGTGTTTAACTAAAACTCTCCCATAGTGGAGCGAAACTGCGAAAATTTGGGAGCGAAAACGCGTTCAGTTCACCAAAATGGTAAATCCTTAAAACCCGGGGTGTTTGCTCAGGCAAACCCATCGTTTTCGGGGCTGTAAATCGTCCGGGTACCAGGGGTTTCGTTCAAAACTACAACGCATACCCCTCCCCCGGGTTTTCAGCCCGGATACCCGGGAGGGGGGGGGGTGTACTTTGTAGTTTTGGATGAAATGTTCGTAATGTTCGTCTCTCACGATTGTGTCACCTGGAATTTGTGAGCAAACATGGCGGAAACCATTTCGTTTGGCACACATCAACACGATAAGGCGCGTTTATGCAATTTGATAGTCTGTCAACATAATTCATTAAGAGTGAGTTGGAAGTTTTTCCTAAAAAAATGCAGCACTATGTAAACAATTAAATGCATTATAATACCAACACTGAAAAAGAACAGAGTGCAACACTAATTTTAAACACAGCTTCAACACGTCATTTCGCGCTGTTTCGACAATTTGTATATTCTCGCACGAAGAACAACTTCTAGCGATGATCAAACGACAGTAGGAGACATCATATCTCGTAACAAGAATTTATAAATAAAAATAAAATAATTTGTTGCTAGAGCAACAGGACTGGCAAGGACCCAGGAGGTCGCTGATTGGCAGCCTAAAATGGGAGAGCATTGACTATATGCTGGTAAAAAGTAGGAGGATTTTTCAAAAGCAGAAATGAAAGCATATGAATGAGATAAAAATAAAACAAGTGTAAAAATAGCATGGCTAAAAGGATGGAAAAGTGAAGGCTAGGGTAGGGTGGGGTTTAGGGTCACAACTGCCTTACCACCCAGGTTAGACCTGCCAGGGACACAAAGGTCCCCGATGGCATCTATAAATAAGTAACAAAAACACTAAATAAAAAATAAAACTGAACTTAGTTGTCAATTAGAATTCTTTTATTTTGACAGAAGTGTAGTGAGTTAAATCGAACAATTTTGACGGAATTAAGTTGAAGATTGTTTGAATATAATAACCATAATTTTTTTAGCCATAATTATTTTTAATCAGTGGAATCTTGAAGCTTAATGTTTTATTGCGAAGGAAACGCATTTTAAATTCATCTTTAATTTTGAAATCGTTGCAAAAGTAATTTCTTTGTATAACAATAAAGCCTCTCAGTTTAGTTACATTGAAAATTCTGTGTTCGTTAGTGGTTTTGTAAGAGTTATGTTTTCTAAAAAGAACTTTTAAAATTTTACTTTGTACCTTTGTAGTCTACCAATAAGGTTTAAAGAAGCAAAACCATACACTTCAATACCATATCTAAGATGATTGGTTACCAATGCATCAAAGACGATTCGTTTGTTCTTATTATTCAATAGCGATTTAATTTTATAGAAGAAAGGAATCATTTTTCTAAATCTAGTGATCAGAAGATAATATGATGAACAAGTTTTCAAAAATTGTCGACCCCAAGTCCAAAATAGATACTTTCAGTAACTTGCTTCACCTTGGTACAGGTAAAAGCACAGTTTGAATAATTTGGACAGTTTTCTCTTTGAATATATAAATCGTTACTTAAAAAATTTCGGTGTGTAGAACTTATATCAATTGAACAGGTTTTGGCTTCACCTGTGAATAAATCATTAGTTAAAAACCAAAGCTACATAATAATAATAGTCTACATAATAAGGTCGTTGAAAGAAGTATAAGTAAACAATCACTTTAATCACTTTTCATTCTTCGTGCACGTGTTATGTCTTTGCTATGATGCCTAACAATTACGTCTAAAACGTTGATTGTTGATGGGTAAAATGAAAGAATCCGTGTTTCAGCTAAAGGCATCTAGTTGCGAATTAAACTAAGCCATGTGGCCTCGAAATTGGCAGTTAAACACGATGGAATGGCTTACTTATTTCGTAAATGCTGGTTTTCACAGCTGAGCTGAATTGTTTCAACTTGCACACCAACAATTACAGCAGAGCACGAGGTTTATCATTGCTATCTTATTTTTATTTATTTTATTTATTTATTTACCCTACAGGAGTTTACACTGCCTGGAAGCCACTCACTCCATCTAAAGTGCTAAAAACTAACTTAAAAACTAACTTAAAAACTACACAAAGAAAGTAACAAGCCAGCCAAACAACACCCCCAAAATTAACTCAATTGAACTCCGTTAACCATCAAAACGACCGGTCACTGCGCAGAACTTCAGAACCGCCCGGAAATTGTTCCTAGCATTCCCGACCCCTGTAGGGACACCTAACACCACTGGCAGAGTAGCACCAGCCCTCAGGGCAATGTGCCTGAACTGAGCCCAGCGCTTACAATCCAACAAGAAATGGGCAACAGATTCATCCGCCTCTCCGCAGCTACACAGAGGAGAAGACCTCCACCCCATCCTAAACATATGGGCATTAAGAAGCACATGACCCGTTCTCAATCGAGACAAGAGTCCAGAATCACGCCTTGGGAGACATCCCATGGCAACCGGGACAGAGACAGAGGGGTGCAATGCATAGAGGTGACGGCCCTTCACACCACTATCCCACTCCCCCTGTTACTCCACGGTGGAAAGAGACACAAGGACAGGGCGGAGATCCCTATGTGCATGGGCAAACACAACTGGATCACTACCCCCATTTCTGGCAAGGGAATCCGCTATCTCATTGCCATGAATGCCACCATGTCCCTGAACCCACCAAACCTCAATGATACAGCCCTCCCCGGCGGCTCGACGAAGCTTCGTGCCGACTTCGAAAACCAGAGGGTGATGTACCCTAAGCAGACGGAAGGACTGCCTCAGAAACCAAATTGCAGAAGCAGAGTCCGAGAAAACCGTAAGGCGGGGGCACACCCAGCTCCAGACCAACATCAAGAGCAACAGACAACGCCACCAATTCACCCACAAAACTCGAGGGGACAAATTGCAGCCGCCGCGAGAGACAGAGCTTAAACTCATCCACAAACACACCAATGCCACCAGACCAGGTCTCCCGGAAGAAGGAGGCATCACAATAAATGTGAACCCCACCCCCTCTAACCTCCTGGTCCACAGGGCGACGTTCAAGTCTAAAAACCTCCGACAATCCTTCACACCAGACCCAGGGACACACAGGCTGCACCAACATGGACTGACGAAAATTCCTAAGACACTCACCCCCAAGCAACGCTGCTCCTAGGCCCAACGACCCCAGGAGCTGCCTCACAGGAGGATCAAGCGAGCTGTAGTCCCACAAAATTCTCGCCAGGGGATCGGTTCTCCCCCTAGCCACAGCCCGAAGGCAAACCAAGGCAAGAAGCTCCCTGGCCCTAATCCAGACCGGTTGCTCACTGGCCTCAACCAGAAGCGCCGGAACTGGGGTGGAAGGCAAACACCCAGTGACCGAGCGCAAGCAAGTATTTACCGCCACCTGGACACCATCAGAAGCCTTCCTGCTCGTGGCCAGGAAAGGTAGATGGAAGTCCACGGAAGACCTGATATACACACGATAAAAAGTAGACAGGATCGACCGCTTCGCCAAGAGCCTATTTGAAGAAATGGCCTGAAGCATCCTGTGTTTAATGGCCAAAGTCTCTCGAACAAACGCGACCTCCTCAGTCCAGGCCAACTGACGATCCAAGCGAACACCCAGGTAGCGAACACTCGAAGAGGCATTCACCACTACAGAACCCACGCGCAAAGACGCCGGTACAAACGGACCTCTCGAAAAGACCACAAGTTCTGTCTTATTCGGCGACAAAGACAGGCCCCTGGCAGCCAGGAGCTCCTGCCCCTTCGCCACAACCGCCTCAAGCATCCCGAGGAGCAAAGGCAAATCCTGCCCAACCACCCAAACAGCAACATCATCAGCATACGCCACAATGTTGGTCGTAAGAGCAAGCTCTGTCAAGACCTCGTTGATGGCCACTGCAAAGAGTAGCGGACTCAAACAGCTGCCTTGCGGCAGGCCCCGACCAGTACGCCTAACACTTGACCAGTGCACACTCACTCTGGTGGCATAGCTCCTGTTGCGCAGGAGAGACAAGATGGCCATCAACAGCCGCTCGCCAGTACCCATACCACGCAGTGCTGCTTCGACCCAGTCTAGGTCAACCGTATCATACGCTGCCTTGATGTCCAGAAAGACTGCAACCACGATACAGTTGTTGACCCAGGCTTCCCTTATGCTAGACTCGAGAAACAAGATGGCATCCTGCGCACTCCAGTGTTTGCGGAAGCCAAATTGTCTGTCAAAAAGCAAGCCACCACACTCTATATGGGATTCAAGACGTTTAACCAGCACACGCTCGTAGACCTTGCGGACACACGAAAGCAGGGCAATGGGCCTATAACTAACAACTGAAGACCTCACCTTCCCCCGGCCCAAGACCGGGGTCAGAATAGAAAACAACCAGGCCTCCGGGATTGCCGCACCTTCAAACCTAGACTGAAAAAAAGAGACTAAGTCGGCACGGGCCTCCCGCCCAAGCTCAGACAGTTGCCTGTAGGAAACTCTATCAATTCCAGGAGATCCACCAACCTTACAAGACGCAATAGCAGCATCCAGTTCGACAATACCCAACGGCTATCAGGTTGCGCCACCGTCTCACCGCAGATGCTATCTTACATAGTGGCCGGCAACAATAAGACCTGTCGAAGTGAAAACAAAACAATAATGAAGCATTGTTTTGCCGGGCGATTTGCTTTCTGCCTCTCCCAGAATACAAAAATGTCAAAACAGCCAGCCTGAAGATTTCAACACCACGCGTCTGAACAACGAACTTCAATAAGCAATACAACATTATTAGCCAGTTCAATTTTTTTCACACAACGATGCTGGAAAATGCATCGACGTGCCAATTTTGAAAACGGTGCATCTACTGACTTGCGTCACGGGATGCGCTGATTGAGTGAGCGAAGCGAACGAAAATCAGCGTTTGTTAGCCAGTGCGTGCAACAATTGGATTGAACAAACTTAATTCGATGAAAGCGTTTGTCGGCCAGTGAGCGCAAAATTGGGATTGAAGAAGCTTAATTCGGTGAAACATAGACATACACATGAGCAACCAAACCGTGCCAGTGTTGCAAACGGTGGATACAAGACCAGCCGTGCGTAGCACGGGCTTCCTCTAGTTGATACATAAAACATCTTAAAAACATATGCGTCGTCAGATCTTTTTGGTTAACGGTTGGAGACCATTGATACAAAAATCAATAAATATGCCAAAAACCTATGAGTATGCACAGCTTTTTCCGACTTGCTTGTCCCGGTGTTTTACCCAAAGAAACGAAGGTCGAAACATAAAAAATCTTATTACACAGGCTTAGTTTTAACTGAGACTAAAAAAATAAAAAAAATCATTTTTAAATGTTCATCAGCGTGGTGTGGCCAACTATTAATACCATTTCAGGGTGTTTGTTCGATTCCCCCTTCCCCATCCTGCTTCCTTAAATAAATTTATATCCCGTTCTTTGGGGATTGCAAACATGTAAAGGACCCAATTGAATATATGCCGGTATAGAAAACAGCTATTAAATCTTACGAACGAGACACGTTAATGAGCGTTCGAAAATAGACAAACAGCACAGCAATTCTTAACAGAAACTTTCATCTTGTGCTACACATTCTTGGTTGGAAGATTTATAGAAAGTTTCCATTTAGACATTGCCGGGTTATTTTGAAACGCGCATAGAGTAGCTAACGTCCTGTTGGCCGCACTTATACGCTGTTTTCTGAATTCACCATGATTTGACGAGGCGTATTGTCTTAGTTGACCAAACGCATGTTTCCAAAATAGCTGGTATTACAAAAGTTATTTAACGGAGGGGGGGTGGGGGTAGGCTCTGGAGGTTTGAAACACTCCCAGCTAAAGCCAACTTGACAGGTAAAATTTGAGAAGCAATTCCAATCATAAATTTCTAGGATCTTCTACATTCCACAGTCGACATGACTCTGCCAAAGACCCTCCCGTGGCTTCGGAAATGTCTGGGGTGGCTCAGGTAAGGCTCGAACACGAGACTTCTGGTTCATGATGCAGTCGTGCTAGCACCCGTACCTTGCCTGCCTACAGGGTAGCCGGGGGGGGGGGCGGGAGTAGGGGAAGAAGAATAAAATTCCTTCTCGCTTCGCCCAACTTTGGAGCAGTGTCTTTCCTGCATAGCAGCTGAGTTTCCCGTTGCAGCCGACACGCATCCACGTTTTCGTAAAGACAAAAGCATGGGAAAACAACACCGTTCTTAATTCCGGCCAACAAAGTGAACCTCCCCCTTTAACGCCACCTCTTTTCTCGTTTTCCTTAAGGAGAGAAAAAGGTTTTACGAAAGGATGGATTGACTGTGTTTGGGAGAGTTGGTATAGTTGAGCTGATCACATCTTGAAAGCCCCACTCATCTGCGTACCGTATTTCCTCGATTAAGCGCCGGGCGCTCATTGTTATCACTCTGACGTGCAAATTCCAGCGCTCATTCGATGCCAGGCTCTTTTTTGGAGGCCGATGCTTTTTATTTTACTAAGCCGATCAACTAAGAAGTCATTGTAACTATTGATGGAAAGCGTACGATTAGTTAGATCGATAAAAGAAAGCCAGACTCACGGTGGAGAAAAAAACTACAACTTATATTTCGGCATTCGGTTGCGATGCCATCTTCAGAGTAAAAACAACTACACTTCTTTCATGTAGGCACATCTATTTAAATAACAAAATTTTACGAAAGTGCGATGCATTGATGGGCCTAAATGAAAGAAGTGTAGTTGTTTTTACTCCGAAGATGGCATTG
>JAHWFP010028059.1:0-65289 GCA_023313725.1 Lithobius niger
ACTTAGGGTATATTAACCTGCACTGTTTTACTTTTTACTGTTTTTAACATCATGCAGAGTCGTGTAATTTCGGTTTGCGAATAAGTGGAAGTAGCCCTTTCCTTCGCTCTCCGATACAGTTTCTTTGCTGTGAAATTATTTATTATATTATTATTATTATTATTATTATTATTCCGAGATATTAACGGACAACTAATAAAAACTTACATATTTTTTGGGATTTAATGGTTTAGTGAAGCCAGCTCACTCCAAATCATCAGGACTTTTGATATATTCATTACTAGACCTCCCTGAACAGCCTTACAAAGTTTCAAACCTTTGGGATTTTATTCCACCTTAAGTCCTGTTTAGGCTGGACTAATAGCATTTGTGCTCCCGAGACCCCTGCAATATTGAAAATTTGTCATTTTCACAATGTGGAAGCTCATAAAGCATTTCCAAGTCTGCCCTACCCCTTTAACGTTGACAATTCGCGTCATTCTCAAAATGTGAAAGCTAATATAGCATTTGCACAATGTGAAAGATGATGAAGCATTCTCAAGTGACTGTCTGGGTGGATGTGAGAACGTGTGTTTGGGTTGCCATGGACGTAAGTGTTTGGGGTGACGTGGACGCAAGCTTTGGTTAGAGTTGACGTGGACGAGCGAACATGTTTAATTTGAGGGGTGAGACCGTGACTTTAGGACTGCATTTGATAAAGCAGTAAATGAAACTTTTTACGTAAATAAAATTGCATAATTAGAGTTGATTAAGTGTTGGACTTTAAACCCAATAAATTATCCGCCAAACAGTAACCCCCGCCATCTGCCGAATCCCAAGCTAAACGCCGACAAGTTCAGACTCCATCAAATGCTACCTTTCTTGATAGCCTCATCTCCAACGCAAAATGTAGACCGTAAAGGATGCATAAATGATCAGGAGCCTTTTACCCTAGACGAGTCTGTTGTAGCATATAATTACCATGACTACGCTCTAATAGTGGGAACAAACTTGAACACCATGAACTTGGAACTTAAAATAGCGGTTCAGAACCATGATTTCTTCACTAATCCGCAACTTGGTTATTGGTACATGTATGGAGCCCTGGTTAAAGCGAGCAACGGGTCAGCTTTTGCAGCCACCGACTAGATAACTCTCATAAACAACGCGATAGCCTACCTGTTTTTGAACATCAAGTACCAGATAGGGGACAAGACCGTGGACGAGACCAATCACCCGTGATTTGCTAGTACCATTAAGGGAATCGTCAGCTACACCCTGCAAGACCAAGCCCATGCGCCAGTACGGCCAATGACGATTCGAATGCCGTCTTTAAACACAAGAGAGACGTACTTCTCAGTGTGCGCACAGTCTGAAAGGTTCCTTCGCTTATACCATCCCCCTCTCCCATCTTCTGATATTCTTTGAAGATTACACGAAACCGATTTACGATATTCAGTCGACGTTGATTGTAATGCTGATTGTGGACACGAATGCCATCTTTCGAGACTCAGAGTAGCCCCAGGTAAGAACGTTCTAGAGAAAGTGTCCTGGTGCCTTCCCCAAGTCACTCCTTCAGACGTGCAGAAAAATAGGCTATGCGGGTTAATTGATGCTGGAACTACTGTACCCATGGCTTTCAGACACTGGTACTCGGATATGCTCGATTTTTCCAACTCGACTAGCTGTATGTGGAGATTGATCACGTCAAGTTCTATAGAGAAGCCTAAATACGTAAGAATTAGATTCCAGACTGCGAGGAAAACAGATCAGAAGAAAATTCGGCCGTCTTCTAGACATGAATGCAGTTTTCGCCAGCAGAAACATCTTGAATGTGTATCATGATTTACTCAACTTTAGGAAACAGTATTACGGAAGCTGGTTACAGGCCCGTCTTTCTTGTTTCAATGTACGACAAGATCTTTCCGTTAATCTTCATCGACTACAGTAAGCAAAGCAAACGTGTTAAATCGAGTGTGATAGACGTGCCTTTGAGGTTCAAATTCGGAGCTCTAGTACCATCCAACACTCGATGCTACGCCTTGGTTATCAGTGGCCGGCTTATGACCATCTAGTTGGACAGGAGCAAAGTTGAAGTTGTGATATAAGAGTAGAAACTCGATAAAATGATAAAAAAAGATAAGTAAATACATAGGTTATTTATGTATTCACCGACCCCCCCCCCTTCAGTTATCGGTTTCCCAGAAGCACGGTATGCTTCGGCAAATCAAGACCGGAAAAACACAGAGTGTTTGCCTGTCCCACTTTCAGTTGTAGAAGCCCAACGCATCTCTACCGGCCACCAAAACGCAGCAGTCAAGAATTCAAAAGTCTTTAGCTACAGGACGGGAATTAAATCTTAAATTTCCACATACACAAGTTCGGAAATGTGGCTTTCTTCCTCTACTCCTTCCAATCCACATGGCTCTCAAAGCTATGGCAGGAGGTGCCGCAGGAATCCCGAAGGCAGTCAACGATGGCAAGTCTAACACGAGACAACTCGAAGAAATAAAGCGGTATAATGCAATGATGAAGGCGGTAGCCTTGCGGAAAGGAGGCAGACTAAAAAAAAGGCTGCCAGATGTGGACGTGGATTTTATCTGAAGCCGGTATTCTGTTAAACAAGCCATTAACAAATTTAAACATTACCAAATACGCTAAAACGTTAGGGATCCGTACATTCAGAGGAGTTTATTCGGAAGACCTGGTCCCTACATGTGCCAGAGCTTCCTAATGCACTATTCTGAACTAGCAGGAATCGAGAGATGGAGACGGTACTCAGTGGACCGCGTATTAAGTAAAGTGAGGTTCATGCGCCTTCTACTTCGATTCGTTCGGCTTAAAACCACCTATAGAACTCTACAATTACCTTCTAAATGGGAAAATCATCTGGAACCCAAGAAGGATGCAAGCAGCCGATGAGATATTATGCGGCCAATATTGTTTAGCCATACTGTATTCTTTTAATAAAGGGTATACTAATTTGTTCGAAGTGGTGGAGTGGCTCAGTACCCGATGATACGAGGGGAAACCAGTAGCGGTGAAAAGAAAAAAATGAACTTAGCGGCAGCCTTGTGATGGAGTTAAAAAAATGAACATGGTGACAGCCATCTGATACTGACTGGGGTGTAGTTTTTAGTTAAGGGAGACCAGATTCGAACTGTTTTGCTTTAGGACTGGCGGTTCCCAAGTTACGTCCAGTTAATTGCAAAATGAACTCGGTGGCGGCATAGGGCACACTCGGGGAAGCCAAATCCCGAACCGTTTTGGTCTAGAACTGACGGTTTGTTTGTCATGGCCGCCGATCTGCACTTCCCCGAGCTGTTGCGCGCAGTCGATTGAAAAATTTTCCATATATAAAGCAAAATCTGTGTTTAGTCGACTTACCCTCTGACTCATTACTTGAACATGCAGTCTGAGACACGATACCGACATTGTTCCCCCAATCGAGGCGAGTACTGTGCCATCACTCTGATGTGGCTCGACCCTGTGACTAGGACGTGGGTTAAGGGGGAGGAGGTGATGGCAAAGCTTTCGAGCCATGAGGAGATATTGACCGCGGAGGCTGTGGCGGCTGCAGAAGTGAGGCTGTTGAGGAATTTGAAGTGCATGAGGCGCAAACCCGAGCCATACTGCTACTGTTTTTCCAATCGACGCAGGTGGCCATCCCAAAACGGTAACTCCATTCACCCCGATACAGCTCAACCAGGAGGAGGCAATGGCTGCAGTGGCTGCGTTGGCTGAGGAGATGGAGCTGTCCAGGATTATGGAGTGTAAAAGCAAACCCGAGCCCCTCGATTTCGAAACGTATAGAATTCAAAACCCGTAACCTGGTAATCATACAGGTTGCAATTTTGTTCCTAGACGTTATTAGGCATTACTCCTATTTAACCTACAACTTGAAGATGCGATCATGACCCTGTCCTAATCCCAACCCTTTCCTTCCTATCCCATCCCATCCCACCCTTCCGATAATTGCAGCCTTGATGTGGTTTAGGGGCTCAGTACCCGATGATACGAGGGTAGCATGTAGTGATTAAAAAGAAATGAAGTTCAGGGTACCCACTCGATGGAGTAAGCTAAAGGGAGACCAGATTCGAAACCGTTAGTCCTAGAGCAAAACAGTTCTCGAGTTATAGCCAGTTATTTATGTTGTGTATTTCAGATGTGCTAAATATTTATGGTAGTTATTGTGTCTGCCACTGGATGGTGCCAGTTGTTGATACTAAACACTAGCTCTAAGCTAGGCTTGTGCTCTTCTGCACTGGGTCCCATCATGGCAGAGGCCCATCGTGGCAGAGGCCCATAATAATGTACATAGCAAATTGTATATAATGTAAATAATAAGTAACGTTACTAAATGCATTTATGAACTTTACACTTTCCGTCATTCCATCATGCACTCAACACAACATTTATAGCGACGAGGATGGGATGGCAGAATTTCTAGCATGCACAGGCTGCTGCAAAGAGAAATATCGTATAAACATATTTGTTAAGGTGCGCTTGGCACAAACGCTGTGCTTTTCCCTAACAGTCTCTGTTAAATCTGGGTGCACTAAGTCCATGTGTTTTTTCAACCGTTGACCTTTCAACAGTTCAGATGGTGACATGACGGATAATGAATGTGGAGTAGTTCACTGTGCAAACAAGTAACGCCCAAGACGTACTTGCCAGTTCCCAACACCAATTCTTCGCAGAGCAAGCTTCACTCATTAAACAGAACGTTCAGCCTGACCATTGGTCGCGGGATGAAAAGGAGCTGAAAACGTATGCTTGATTCCGTTCTTCTTGAGAAATCTTCAAATGCCGCAGAAGTAAACTGGCACCATTATCTGAAACGATAACATCTGGCAATCCTTCTGATGCAAATAACATGAGCAGGTGATGAATTGTAGCTTCACTGGACGTAGAAGATACAGGCACGACTTCAAGCCACTTCGTGCGGGCGTCCACGACGATCAGAAAAACCTTGCCTTGAAATGGACTGGCAAAATCAATGTGGAGACGGGACCAAGGCTTGGCTGGCCAATTCAACACAAAAGATTTAGTAGCAGAAGGCATGTTTCTGGTTGACAGACATGCATTTCATCGGCCAACACACGCCTCAATATCACCATCAATCCCAGGCCACCACACATAACCTCTGGCAACAGACTTCATAATGACGATCCCAGGATGTCCATCATGCATAACATTGAGTACTTCACGTCGAGCTGATGGTGGGATGACAACACGTGCTCCCCACAACAAACAATGCCTATGGACTGACAGTAGATTTCTTCTAAGAACATACGGCTTAAATTCCATATCGGGCAAATCATTCGATGTTCCACTGACGACCCAGTGAATGACTCGGGAAATCACAGGATCCTTAGCTGATAACGAGCCCCATCCTTATCATCCAAAGGCATGTCAGAAATGCTTTCCAACATGAGAACTTCAGACGTGTTGCTGACTTCTGATGGAGTAACTGGTAGCGGAATCCTACTAAGCGCATCAGCATTCAAGTGAAATTTCCCTGGGCGATACTGGATATCGTAGGTGTAAGCATTTAAGAGGAGCTTAATAGGAGCTTCGCCAATGCAACATTCTAGGAGAAATCATGGCAGGTATCGGCTTATGGGATGCAACAGTCCAAGAAGGGGTTTGTAGTCGAATATAATTCCAAAAAACCTACCACTGAGGTACTGGTGAAACCTCTTGACACTAAACAGGCATGACAAAGCTTCCTTGTCTTTCTGGGCATAGTTGCATTCTGCAGATGACAATGTACGAGACGCAAATGCGATAGGAGCTTCAATTCCATCTGTTAATACATGAGTGAGTACCGAGCCTACACCATACGGAGACGCATCACAAGCCAGCATGATAGGTTTAGCACTATCATAATGGACGAGTACCTTTGACGACATCACAAGAGACTTCACATGGTCAAATACCTCCTGATGCTTCGACGTCCACGGCCATGGTTGATCCTTGTCGAGAAGGCGATGCAGTGGTTCCAAGACCGAAGATCTATGTGTAATGAAAGACGCATAAAAGTTTAGGAGTCCAAGGAAAGATTGTAACATTAATTTGTCATTTGGTGCAGGAGCATTATGGATGGCAACTATCTTGTCCTCAGTCGGGTGGATGCCTTGTGCATCGACACGAAAACCAAGAAATACAATATAATCCACACCAAATATACACTTCTCCTTCCGCAGGCTCAAACCAGCTTAAGAAATGTGGCGCAAGCCTTCTTCCAAACGAATGTCATGTTCACGCGTCGAGCGTCCAGAAACCAAAACATCATCTTGCCACACTGTGATTCCATTTATTTCTTTGAGTAATGCTTCCATGAACCTTTGGAAAATGGCAGATGCAGACGAAAATCCATACATGATAAGTAAAATTTTAAATAGTCCCTTACAGGTGTTGATAGTTAAAATAGACTTAGATGGTTCATCCAACTTGAGCTGTAAGTATGCGTCGGTTAAATCGACCTTGCTAAATATAACACCACCAGCAATGGCAGCAAAACACTCTTGAGATGTTGGTAAGGGGAAAGCTTCAATGTCAACAACAGGATTTACGGTCATACTATAATCGCCACAGACACGAATCGATCCATCCTTCTTGATTGAGGATACAATTGGGAAGCCCACTTGGAATGACGAACAGGAGCTAAAATGCCTTCTTTAACCATGTGATCGATTTGTTTTTCCACGCGATCACGCAATGCAAAGGGTACAGGACGAGCCTTGTAAAAACGAGGGTTTGCTTGTTGATTAATTTGTACAGATATTGGGCGTCCCTTGAATGTGCCATAACTGTCATAACGACGTACAATATCTTCACGAGTCGAAGATTGCAAGTGGTGGACACCTTCAACCGAAATTCCAAGCGAGTCAAACCAATTTCAGCCGATAAGACTAAGACCATCATCCCTAGCAACACGCAATGGTAAATTACAATTTTTACCTTTAAAAGTTACACATACATCGGCAATATTACACATATCAACAGGTTGGTGTAGCCAAGTATGAAGATTCATTTGAGTAGGCCTCAAAACGGGTGAATTCTTTTGAAAAAAGTTGGTCAAAATGGTTTCTTGTATACAACCAAACGAGAACACCCGGAATCTACCTCCATGGAACACTCAGAGCTATTTAGCAGCACATTAGTTAAGATCTTGTGAAGTAAGTTACAAGAGTCTGACATAACGTAGATATCTTGCGTTTCATCGAGCTGATCGAACTGGCCGTCAAAATGGCTGTCACTTTTAACAGATTCACCAGTATCTTCATGAGCATAATTAACTTGTTGTTATATCTAGGTTTACAAGAACCTTGCTGAAATTTAGGCTGGCTAAATTTAGATTGGTTAGGCTTGGATTGTCCATTTTGTCAATTGTCACGTGCCTTCCTCATATAAACTGGAGAAATATGTCCTTTTTTTGTACCATATCGACAAGTAGCATTGATATATCGACATGTATTTGGATCATGCAACTCACCACAACGAAAACAAGGCTTGTTGGAGTCTCGTTTAATATTCATAAAGTTAGATGTACGGTTTCCACACGACTTGGAGTTAACATCTGCATTTGAGCTACAGGGGCGTAAATCAGTTACATTACGAGCAGCTGTTTCTCCTGAAAGGGCAAGAGTTGTAGCACTTTGAAGAGTTAATTTAGCTGAAGCTAATAATCTTTCTTGAATACCGGGTTCAAAAATGCAACAAACTAGGAAACAAGTCCTCGCCAAAATTTCAATCGGTTTCGCCCTAGAACCATTATTTTAGGAGTTAAACCCATTTTAAATAACTTCGGAAATTGAAACTGAAAAGGCGTCCATCTTAGGAAAATGGCGGCATCCATAGTTTACATGGGAGGAGGCTATCTTATCTGTCCTCCCTGGGCGAATTCCCTACTATCATACCACTCTCTTAGAGATCGAACCAAATAACCTATTTTTAATTTTTGTAGCTTAAAATTGAGTATTGTAAAGGCTCTCTTATAACAGTTATTTTAGGGTGATTACAGTATTCTTTTCTCTGTTATTCTTGTTGAAACAAGAAAAAAATAATGGATGTTAGTATTAAAAAACGCTTAAGCGTATGAAATACGAATGTGAACCTTAAAAAACTTAAAGCCCTAAAGGAACAGATATTATAAAAAGACATGAAAACCATCAGCGCCGCACTAATACGTGTAAAAGAAGCTCCAGTTTGTTTTTTGGGATGCTGGAGAGTCTTTTACACGTATTAGTGCGACGCTGATGGCTTACATGTCTTTTTCTAATATCTGTTCCTTTAGGGCTTTACGTTTTTTAGGGCTTACATCCGTATTTTATATGCTTAAGTGTTTTTTTTTATACCAATCATCTTTGGTCTTGGATTCCACATTATTTGACTAGTGTTTACCAAACACATTGTTACTGTAGCCACGTGTAGTATACGATTGAAGTCCACCCTCCAGAAAAACTTAAACAATTAATATCTCCGTCCTATTCAAAATTTTTCGACCAAACTTGGGCAGATAGTAGTAGGTATGGAAGGTATGTTTATGTACGAGTAGTGCACAAAATATTATGTATGCATGGGGCACACGCACGTGTACAAGTACTACACAGCAGCCCATGCATGATTTGTACACACAGGCCTGTGCATAATTCGTACACATAGGCTTGTGCACAATTTGTACACACTGCCATGTGCACAATTTGTACACAAAGATCTGTGCATAATTTGAACACACTATCCTGTGCATAATTTGCACACAAAGGTCTGTGCATAATTCGTACACACAGACCTGTGCACAACGTGTACGCACATGTCTGTGTACAATTTGTACACACTAGCCGTGGGCAATTTGTACACATTGCCCTGTGCACAATTTGTACACACTAACCTGTGCACAATTCGTACACAAATGCCTGTGCACAAATTGTACACAAATGCCTGTGCACAAATTATACACAAATGCCTGTGCACAAATTGTACACACAGGCCTGTGCGCAATTTGTACACACAGGTCTGTACACAATTTGTACACAAAAGTCTGTGCACAATTTGTACATAAAAGTCTGTGCACAATTTGCACACAAAGGTCTGTGCACAATTTGTACACACAGGCCTGTGCACAATTTGTGCAAATTTTGCTCAAAGCTTTCTGAAGTTTTGAATCACTTGTGGGAATATTTCTTCTATAGTGGATTTTATATATTTTGAGCTGCTCGATTCAAATCTGACTATACTTAAAACTATTTTAGTGCTCACCTAAAATTCTGAGATGAATCAGTTATAGAGGCAAATTTTACAAGATAGAAATATACTACATCTAGAATCATTAGGTGTATGTGAGGATGCATCCTTCCCACTGCAGTGACTGCTGTATCAGTGGCATGGGAGAAAGTTTTGCGCACTCATAGAGGCATCATGAAAACTATGGCATCACACGGCAAAGAAAATGGAACAAAGTGATGATTATCTGCTATTCCTTGCTGTGATCTTCAAAACGGCAACTACCAGTTTCGATATTACCAGCTACGATCACAGATCACAGATCACAGATCACAGATTATTCTAAAAGAAAACAGAAAAGAGTGGCACCACACTGATTTTAAACCCTAATTGTACATTTTGTCCAAAAGAGGCTCGAGCACGCATAGACTGCCGAAGCTGGAGCCGATTGTGAGGCAGCTGCTTTGACTTCCCTGCAAGATCGAGCCCTATATGTCACAGCACTGAGGAGAGCCACTGTGCTGTGACACTTAAAGCTCGATCTTGTAGGGAAGCCAATGTATCTGCCCCACAATCGGCTGATGCTTCAGCAGATCTGTACGAGCTCAGTGGCTCTCCTCGGTCCTGTGACACATAGGGCTCGATCTTGCAGGGAAGTCAATGCAGCTGTCCCACAATCGGCTCCCGTTTCGGTAGTCTATATGTGCTCGAGCCTCTATTGGACAAATTGTTCAATTAAGGTTTTCATTCAGTGTGGTGCCACTCAATTTTGTTTTCTTTTAGAATAATCTGTGACCAACTTACCATAGCCGATGATACTGGTAGGTGACCTTTTCAAGATCTTTCAAGGAATAGCAGATAAGCATTAAGCATCGCTTTGTTTCATTTTCTTTGCTGCGTGATGCCGTAATTTTCATGACAGCTCTACGAGTGCGTGAAACTTTCTCCCATGCCACCGATACAGCAACTGCTGCGGCGGGAAAGATGCATCCTCACATACATCTAATGATTCTAGCTGTAGTATAATTTTCATCTCAGGATTTTAGAAGAGCGCTAAAATAGTTTTAAGTATAGTCAGATTCGAATTGAGCAGTTCAAAACATATAAAATTCACTACAGAAGAAAAATTCCCACAAGTGATTCAAAACTTCAGAAAGCTACTATCACCGCATCAGCACATTCTGCCGTTGTCAGCACATTCTGCCATTTTGTCTTCAGTGTCGCGTAGCAAGGGCTCTTACAGGAGTTGAAGCAGCTGATGAAGTAGGCCGTCTATTAGAAAGTCACATCCTCCCAAACACCTATTATTCTAGTATACAGGATGTTTCAGAAAGAAGAACTCTAAAACATTGTTCAAAACCAAACATTACCGGTGTCGGATCGGTTTACCCTTCATTGGGATTGGATCGGGAAAAACGCATTCTACTGATCCTTCCGAAAACACCGTTACCAGCAATACTATGAAATTCACTTATCGTAAAATGGATTTAAAACTTATTAAAACGCACACTTTCAAAACTAGAGACACTCACGTGTCTCGAATTTTCGAAAACTAAGCAGTTATCTTCATTAGGCACAATAAGGGTGGTTTTTGTGAACTCTGGCTACATCTTTTTTGTTTACTTTGTTTGCTTTCAAGTTCAAAGACGTACGTGGGCGTGGCCTCCGGTATTTATAGGGCCGATCTCCCACTCCTTCAGCAACAAAGCGTCAAGTTCAATGTTTACTAGGTGCAACACAGTAGTATTGACTGGGCCTTAAAGATTCATAAAGGGGACCTTATGTGCCAAATAATGTTGTATTGCAATCGACTTAAGACACGAAAGGTGATCGTCTCTAGCATTATTCCAGCACACCAGTGTCTTCGTGTTTTCCCAGTCAATCTTGTGCTTTGTGCTCATGCAATGGGCTGCAATGCCGTTGTCTTCCTTTTTGTTCCTGGTGTTTCCCATATGCTGACTCAATCTCGTCCTCACACCCTTCTTAGTGTCTCCCATGTACATGGCACTCCAGCCCTTGCATGGAACACAGTAAACTCCTTCTCTCCTATTCACTACTTTTCCCATAGTCACTTCGTCTCGGCCAAGGCCCTTCTTCCTCATGATGTCTCGGATTACATCAGTCACGCCTTCCAGAAAGATAAGTCTCACTCTTGGTGTGTCACTCTTATCACCTCTTATGGCTTCCCTCTTTCTACGCCTTCTTCATCAATCAGTTTAGGCTGCCGGGAAGCACAGAACTAAGAATCGTTCTTTTGCTCTCTGGTAATGTGGCTCAACAAGATGTTAACTACTGGAATTTCTAACGAGTCTGATTAACTCTTTTTTCTGTTCGTCAGGGTGTCTCGAGAAGTATGGGGTACCCCTATCCGTAGATTTTATACTATAGCAGTGTGACTTCCAGTTGGTCTGGGTTTGGTAATTCTGGTTGTACAGTTTTTTTTGTTTTGCTGGGTTAGTTGAAGACTAGGCCTGATAAGCAAAGTCGTTTTTTTTTAATAGCTTCCCTCGTAATTGTCTTGAATTCTGAAACTGTGATATGTTTAGGCTACTCCTACAGTGAGGTTGTTGGCTGATTTCATTTACTTGACTGTTTCTGCAGAGTGAAGAATCATCGTTTTTTTTCTATTAAATTTTTTTCTATTAAATATTGTGGTTTCGAAGTCTGGTAGGTGGCTCACTATTTTGTGCACTGTAAGTGTTTCGTGCATCTTTTTGTATGGCAGTTTTGTCCTTCCTGGAGAATTTGTTCTATGTTTAAAGTGTGATATACAGCTTGCCGCATTTTGCACATAGGATTTTGAAATTATTATGCGTAAGTCTTGTTTTTCATTGAATTAGTGTGGAGGATGGATTTTTTTTTGCACTTGGTGGGCTCGAGAAAAATGATCCAATGCCATTTTGTTGCCTAGACTCTACACTAGACACGCAAAAGTAATCAACAACCTCACAGAAGGAAAATACAGATCAGATCTTAAACTAATCACAGCTACCGAAGGATTTACCAATGTGGTCATTGATACTGGTATCAGAAATGCATGCCGATACACATGTTTTAGCTTTGTGCAATGTGGTGAAAGCATAAAAAAACTGAATTTTTGGTAGGTAAGATGCTGCATTTTACAGCAGGTTTCGAGTAGCATCTTCCTAGATAAAGTATTATTGCAACTTTATAGGCCACAATTTTTGAAATAGTAATTTCAGTAGAATTAGTTTACATCATTTCCAAAATGCAATCAAAACAATCAAATATACTTTATGCAAAGCCTCCTTTAAACCTAGGCTATTGAATGGTACAGTAAGTATTTGTTTAAATAGTAGCAGTGGATTAAACATAGTATCAAGGGATGGTTAGATGTCAGATCGGCATCAGATTGGTAAAATTTACAGCTAAGGGATCGGATTGGTTAAAATTGGTATTGCTCAGACCCTACGACAACCCCACCACGGCAAGGTGGAATAAAAAACAAACCTGCAAAAAGTTTAAAAAAAACTGAAAATTTATTTAGGCTAATGTTTGTTTGTAAATGAACAGCAACTGCTTTTCAAAAATTTGCACATGATATAATGTTGAACTAACTATGAGACAACAACTTGCGGTCTTCATTACAAACCTTGGAGAGGCAAATGCTGTAGGAAATTGAGGCACTGTGGAAATATGCACAAGTTGTTACAAAAGTCTACAAAATGTAGTGTTTGGAATGGTCTGGTAGGGAATAAAACACTTTAAGCTTAATAGGCCTCTCCTAAAATTAACTAAGCAGCAATGAGACGGCAGTGGGTAGTAACCACCCCAAGTTTTTATATCTCTTAAAGTGCTATCAGAATGTAAAGCTCCCATTACTGTCTTTGGCCATCTTAGCTTGAGCAGCAGGCGTTTATGACCCAAGGTTCGTAGGGCATTTTCTGCCTGTTAATGCCCTGGAACTTACCCCCAAAATTTGTATAGCCCATTCAGTTACATCCTGAATTTTGAGTTATAGTGGAGCCCCGATTTCCAAACAGTTTGGGCAAGAAATTACAAATAAAAAAAGTGCAGTGTTCATAAAACCGTTGTTCCATTGTATCCTGACATTTGAATCAGCGTATATTCAACCCATATCTGTACGTTACGTTTACGTTTCAACAAAAACAAAAGGAATAAGAAAAGTTTTTTTTTAAATAGACTTTCAACTATGGTTCACATGTGTACACCAATCAGCCATTATTTAGAGGTGACAAATCATCTCATATATGGCACTTGAATACGCAGTGTTGCCCTACTTATATTTCTTTCCCATTTCATCCCATTCGATAGGACTGTGGCTTCTTGAACAGCTACAGGGCTCCTACAAATAAAATACTTCAGTGTAAAAAATTATATCGTGAAGTAGTAAACAAGAAGTTAAAATATGTTAAGTTTGGTTCGTCTATGTATATACAAATCCACTGGCCAATTTGGCTGCAGGAAAATCGCTAATCTGCCCGATTTAATCGCCAATTGGTGAGTCATCAAAACGAAACCAAATAAGTCAGTCAAAAAGTAGCGGGTGTACTGGACAACAGGGTTCGAATTTCTCAACATTGCTTCCCAAAGATTTATTCCTGGAATGCTAAAAAACTTTATAGAGCGCCAACCTAAACGTAAAGCTTGGTCACCAAAATGTTCTGCCATTTGGTGCAACATTTCAGTATAATGTTCCATACAATCCACGTTCCGTAGACAAGCTCGAAGCCATGAGTTTCAACTCCCCATTTGTATACAATTTCCCCTTAATTTATGCAAATAAAACAAAACTTCGCGTCCTTTGTGTCACTTCCCTGCTCCGCCCACGCACCTGATCACCATTATTTCGAAGCTGCTGGTGACCCCGTACCTGTGCCAGGGAGGCAGATGGGCAATTAAGTGAACCCAGCCTTATCTTATTCTCCTACGAGAACCAGTTCATTGGTAGAACTTCAATTCTCCTTCTCAGAATTCTCCTCGCTATGTGAACTAGTTGGGACAGATTACAAAACGTGGCACAGCACCAGCTACTCACCTCTCGCTACAGCAGTCCCTGACGTTGCAAGGTTTGCAACAACTAGCCTACCAAACCTGGTACCAATTCCCATTGATAATGTGAATGAAAAACAGATGGCGACACCCAGTTCACCATCGCCTTTATCTGCGATGACAAGGCTTCGCAGTTACTTGCTGCAGAGGCCACTGCCACTTGTACGGAAGGCTCCCGGAACTGTGTACGTCCACCCCTGCAGCCAGCAGTGTTTCGCACAGCCTGTGAGCGACCATCTGTGATGACATCGGCCCATGTGGCCGAACATAGGAGAGGAGTAGGCAATCTGACAGGACCTCTGATCGCCGTACCACCTCATCGCGCAACGGCTCCGTCCGCCTGATGTAAGATCGCAACCAGCGCAGGGCGTCTAGGCTGACTTTGTCATTGCGATGCAACCGCAGAAACTTGAACGGCGCTCCCACTCGATCCATCTTGTGCTGACGAACAGCATACACCGTCTCATTGCCCTCAATGTCACAGGCCAGCAAACTCAGCATTGCCAGCTCGCTGGCCCTATTCCCAGCACCTATTGTTAGTAACATTCATAACTACAGGATTAAGGTCTTTCATGATAGAGCCCGGGGCAGTTGCCAAGTCCACATACTGCGGCTTTACCGGTCGCAAATGAAATACGGCCTAAAGAAACAAGTGAATCAACAGATGCATTGAAAGACGAGCGGACCCGACACCCTGATGATAGCGACCCAACGCCACCACAGTACGATACAGTAAACTTGCTGTAAATAACTGCTAAAAAGTTAAGGCAATACGACACTGAACGCACTGGGGGGGGGGCGGCACTCCGCGATTTACACCATTGAACCAAACGACACCACTTACCCTCACACACGTTGAGAAGAGGTTGACACGTTTGCCTCTAAAATGCTCACAGCAACTGCAGACAACCTGTCCTGAGGCTCTGGTCCCCTGTCGGTGAGATGCACATCATGCTCCCCTGGGATCCAAAAAAGGAGCCGAACACAAAGACAAAGTACTAACCAAAACTCCGGCCATTGGCGCCCTTGCAATGGTGGGCTTTCCACTTCTCGTGCGCTCAGTACCAATCGCCTCCCCACCGCAGGCATAACCTCGGCCGCCCCTCCGAAATGGCCGCCGAATCGTCATCACCAACCTGTGCCTGGGTGGGATCGCACACCTAGCCGCCGTCACTTCTTGTTGCACCTATTGCAGTAGATCGTGAAGTGGAGCCCCAAATATGTTGTGCAAAGTCGGCTGCCTCACAAGTAGTTCCGGCCACAACTCCTCAGCAATTGCTAACAATAGCCAGTGCTGGCGTGCCTCATTCATACCGAGTACTGCATGCAACTAAACCATTGTTGCATCTAGTCTACGATGACCTGAGAAATTTGCACCTGCCAGGAAGACGAGAAAACAATAGGATCCATGGAGTAAAACTGCAGTGCACACAATAATGACAGCAAAACCAACAATCAGCCTTCATGTAACTTTGCCATTGCCGCATCCACCATTTCCAAAGCACGATCCGCACTTCATTACAACACGGGCATCCGTGGGGCAATGACCTCTGTTTGCAACGCCGCCTCGACAACATACCGATCTGAAATCGAATCATGCTCTGCTTGTGTTAACCTCACATTTTTGTGCTGATTTCATCACTCATATACGCTTGGTTGTAATGCCCACACCGAGTGTTTTAATACTACCGATTCCGGTAACTGACTCATCACACCCATCGGGCCCCTATCATCCCCAAAGTCCAAAGTCTTTCGTTTCCAACGGGTGCCAAACTCTACTCTTCGCCATATTCATACTCGTATTCATCACCACCTCATGCCAACGTACCCGATCGTTGGCCATGCTGCCTCCATTGTTCTCCAAACGATCCACATTGCGGCTCATCACCATGATGGCATTCATCAACACACGGGTACCTTTCAAACACTTTGCCACATCGACATCACTCTCTGCTCATCAATCTACTCAATGCCTCGTACGTTGGACGGTATTCTCGGCTTGGTATTCTCGGTTCCTCGTCTGCATGACGGAAATTTTCATTTTCTTTTCAATTATCATGCAATGCCGTTCGCAATACTCCTTGCATTTCCTTATCCAACATTGCTAGTATACACGCAATTGAACCCGCCAAGCTTCCGCAAGGAATGTCTAGCCACCTGCCGCTACGTTAGGCCTATCGGCGGCACCATCTAGAAACACGCCCGATGACTTCTTCCCGAAATCTAAAACACCTATGCCATTACTTGTGCCATCCGCCAGATAACCAATACGTATTGCTTTTGGCTTTGACTTATCATTCTTAGGCATCGTTCCCACGAACAGCTTTTCCACCGTAAACAATCTTCTTCCACGTGAAACACCTCGTTTCCGCTATTTGTCAACACACAACTTGCCGTGGCCACAGCAGAAAAGACAGTGGTAATCAAGCGCGAGGGAGGAAGCAGGTTCTATTGTCTATTGTTCTATTGTCCTAAATTAAGGGGAAGTTGTATGCAAATGGGAAGTTGAAAGAGCCGAATCGGCAAAGAGCAATCCCATTCAGTTAACATAGCGAGGAGAATTCTAAGGAGAATTCAAAGCTTTTTAATATGGAAGGCCAATTTTTACATCCTTTTCCAGTTTTTACATGCTTTTAATTGCTGTGAAGAAGGGAGAAGGCATATGGGAAAAAGGCCAGGCCTTCGTGCAGATGTTAGGAGCCAAAGGATAGAGTCAATGCACTATTACCACAGGGAGGGAGAAAGGGCCAGTACAAAATAGTAGCAGTACTATCTTTATTCACAGCATATAGCTTTTAGTTAATTTTGCTACAGAAAAACGACAATTTAAGGGATGGGCGTTCACTGCACTGTTTCACGATTTTAACTTTAAAGCATTTCAGGGATTGGAGTTAGCTTCAAGTGGGCATTTAATACATGATTTATGGTAAGTTGAACAGGACGGAAGACAAATGGGCTTGGTAAGTGTTAAATAAATACAGATGCAAACCTACTTACGTTGCGATTGGATTTAAATTTCAGATTGCATGAGTGGGAAATTGAACCCACGACCTTTGCTACCAACAGCCGAAGTCCTACCGCTATGCCATACAATTGGTTGTGTCAGTATGACTTAGCGATAGGATTTCGGCCTTTGGTTTCAAAGGTCGTGGGTTCAATTCCCTTCTTAGGCGGTCTGACATTTATTCCAAAATGCAAGTAAATAGGTATGCGTCTGTATTTATTTAGGCTTTAAATCACCAATGTCTTTTAAGAAGTTTAGGTACATGTTTTTTTGCTACTGCTAAGCAAAATCTGAGAATGAGGTTTGGTACATGGGGGAGAACAACATACTCAGTAAAGCTTGGAATGATTTTGTATTGTGTCGTCATGCATAAGGGAGACTTTTGTTTCCCCACCTAACATCAGTTTTAACGATTCACTGATCATTATAAAGTGTCGGTAGCCTTTCTCTTAAAACGGGTCAGATTTCGGAATGCTTTTGCCATTACACACGTTTTTGGATAAAATTGCTCACGTGTTGTTGTCTGCCTCATCCAATGGAATGTTAGCTGCCATGACCATACAAAGAAAATAAAAAACTGTCATGTCTGTAACCTGCTTCGCAGTTATTGCAGCTTCAAGTGTCAATGTTAACTTTTAATGATACCAATGGGATGTAGTTTCCTCCACTGCAATTGTAGCTGCTGCCTGGTTTTTTTCTCTTTGTTTTTGTCGTCCATGTTGCTACCAAGATGGAACCCTTTCTTTTGTGGTCCAAGCATTGCTCAAACCAACGGCAAAAGAACTTACCAGCAACTTCACATAAATCGCCTTTGCAATTTTGGCACGGTCTTTTGCTGCTACTGCCAAGATAAGAGCGAGTCACCGGAGGTTTTGCTACCCCTTAGCAGCACCATGATGCGAAGGAATACAGACAGACAGTAGGAACGGGGCCAGCTATATTATCTTTAAGAGCTCTAAAAGTGAGTAGCACTCACTCTCCTCTTCGAAATGAGAGAAAGTAAACGACAACTCGAAGCCTTTTAGTGGTGTGCGCCTGAGACCTGGGTTATATTTTACGAATGTTGGCAAAATCCGTACACCTTTTAATTTACTACAAGAAATAACGGAACTGCGGAAACCAACATTGCCTGCTAAGCTACATTGCCTGCCCCATCACTGCTTCAGCAGAAAATTTTAAGCTTGTGCCCAGGTAAAAAAAAAATTAATTTGCTATAGGCTACGACAAAAAAACAGTATTTCAGATGAACAACACCAACGAGAAAAACAATCTAGCGACTCTGCTTCAGCATGCTATATAATATAAAATTAAATTTAAAAGTTTCTACTATTTTGCTTGCTGAAACCATATTTGTTTCGCCCTTGTCAGCATCATATTAAAACACAACATGGTTACTGTATCTGCAATTTTAAAAAAGTACCAACAATAAATCAAAGGCTAAGTTTGTTTTAGTTATTTTTTTACGTACTGTATAGTCCTAGCCTAGGCTAAAGAATTTTAAACATAAAATTCACTTAAAGATCTCTGTGACGAGTTTTTTTAGTACTTTTTTTAGCATAATGTACACAGTAACAAAAACACTCAATCTCACAAACTTGAAATTTCAGAATTTCTAAAATTTTGCACAGTTCTCGTGAAGGTACATGTTAACTTCTCCCAACTGACTTCATCAGGCTGTTGTTTGAAGTTAATTTGGTTCTTCACGATTACGTCCAACTTTTTATTGACATTTAAAACGTGCTTGCTCTACAGCCTTCTATATTGGAAGAGTCATTTCCACTCGCTCTTCAGGCAGGCATGGATATCTGCTCTCACAAGGAACTGGGTCCCAGATGTGGAGAACACCTGGATGTACATCACTTTATAATTTTCCTTCATGTATGCTTGAATAGCCTATGATTTCAATTCTCGATTTCAATCCTCAAATCTCGCCAAATTTGAAACAATCCGGGTTTCTGTATTCTCCCAGTCAATATTATATTGTGTGTTCTTTTATTTTAGACCTTACATCTGCCATACACTGCAGCACTATGTTCTGCAATCTCTTGCCCGTGTCTCCAATGTAAACGGCATCACAATCACAGGACGGCACACGATACGCGCACTCCCTGGTATTTGGGATATTGCTCAGCTCTTCTTCTCAACGGTGATTGTGAAACCTTTTACGTCAGAGAGACATGCAAGGAAGTGCGGGAGCAATAGCAGACGTAAGGTCTAAAAACAAAGAAAATTGTGTTGCAGTCCACCGCATGAACACCAACATAATATTGACGGGGAAAATAGAGAAACCCTAATTGTTTCAAATTCAGCAAAAGAAATAGGCCTAAGCGTTAGCAAATTGGAGTCATTGCACACATGAAACAGAATTACAAAATGAAGAACATCCAGATTCCAGGCCCCTTCGGCAGCTGGGATCTAGTTCCTCGTGAGAACAGACATTCACACCAGCATCACAAGCAAGTAGAAACAACCCGACCAACATAGAAGGCTGCAAAGTCTGCTCATTTTAATGTTAGTATAAAGTCGGCTGTGATCCAAAGAACCAAAACTAACTCCAAAAAACTGCCTTAAGAAGACAGCTGGGAGAATTTAGCATCTTATTTCCAAGAGAACTATCGAAAATTCGCAAAATTGTGAGATTTCGAGTTCGCGAGAGTGAGCGTTTTTGTTATTCATACTTTTTACAGTTCCGAGACTTTCACAGTAGACAGTTGAACGTTTGCACCTGTTTACAGCAGTGTTCATTCACTTGCATTTTGGTAAGTATGCCTACAATTCTGGTCACCTGTTGATTTTCATTTGCTAATAGTTAGTGGCAACCAACAACCCCTTCCACACCATGTATGCCTATGCAAAAAGGTAGAAAAAGCTAGGCAAAGCACAACCGAGTTGTGATAGGCTGCTGTATTACAGACATTGACTGGATCAGTCCAGCCAGTCAGAAAAAATGCCTCCTCCAACATACAGCATATACTTAAAACTGCAAATGAATGGAAAACAAGTGAAATGCGTGCAATATAACGCATGTATCATAAATAAATGTTTGGAATTCTAACCAACATGTCATTTTCTTGAGAAAACTGTATTGGTGCAGCCAGCGTAGCTGGTGGAAAATGTTTGAATCTGGTTGAGTTCCACAGCATGATCTTGGGCAGAGCCATGGCATATTAAGCATTTTACGGCACATATCTGACTTCCAGAGTATACCTTTCACACGTTCTCAACTAATTCATGCAGTATTGCTGGTCTCCTTCATCCTCCTACCCTTCACTCCTGAAAGTCTGACAGAACAGGGTTAACGTTAAAAAAACCTTGCATAAATAGTCGATAATGCTGTTGAATGCGAATACGGAAACCTAAATTAAAGGAGTAAGTATTTTATATAGCATTTAAGCATTTAAGTTATGCACTCTTAAATTTTGTACAGAATACAAAAATAACGGTCAGCAAAAAGTGTCACATGCAAACACACACCCCAGCATTATTTCACGGAATATTTTTTAATCCGGTCACTGGCCCACGCACAGTGAAAGCAAGTGACCGTTCAGCCTAAAGCCATCTGCCTCTGGTTTACAAGCCAAGAGGACAGGAGATGGAATCGCTTCACTGACAGATTTACACTAAGGATTTTTTTAACAGGACTGCTCTGGGCACACGTATGGAGGGGGAAGGAGTCAAAAATACCCCAAGATTTCTAAGCCACCAATCTCCAAACCGGATGCAGAATATTTTCAGCAAGACTGTGAAAGGCGTTCCACCACCACTGTTGTGTAAGTGTTCATTCGTTCATTCATCCACCAGCCTCACTGCCTGATCGATGAGCTAGTTGGAAGCACCAGTCAAGGTCATAGGAAACATTTGCATTCGAGATGACGGATGGCAAGAGACTCAAGTAAACGCAAGTGGGAATCCTGGAGGTTATTGAAAGCCAAAAGAACACTCCTTTACCAGGCAATCTGGTGAGATAAGGTTTAGTGATACTGAGTCAGATTGTTCCGAGGATCCCCCTTTACACATATCTCCAATGTGTTCCTGGAATCTTTCCTAGAGCTGTCTCAGAATCTTGCTTACATAAACACTGTCACACTGGCAGCACGGCACACAGCCGACGACACCCTTTATCTCCCAAAAATGCTTTGGCTCCACAGGATCAGAGGTGGGAGTGGCGAGGGGCAACGGCAAAGCAGGACCAGTAGTGACATTTCTGCTTCTAGTGGGTAACGGTAGCTGTGTTGCTCAGGGAAGGAGGACCGGGGGGTAATGATGGGAGGGATGGAGGGGGAATGGGAGCCCGACCGTCCCTTGCCTACATTGTTGAAGTAACTTCTTCCAAAAAACATTCTAATTCTGCTATTGTAAAAGTCATTTTCAACTTCAGTCATCAGTACGTCACATTCGCTCATTTTCACACGCTAGATTATCACAAAATTTCGCAAATTTTCAACCACTTTATCTGTGGTATCTTCGGGCATTTTTAAACTTGGTTACTCTTCCATTTACATCACAGCTTCAGAGTTCGAATTTGAACCTGCCAGCCAACACCATAGCCTCTCTTGTTCGGTGGGCAGTTTTCTCTCGCGCATAATTCAGTTCATGTTAAGCCTTTTCTTCGGATCTTTTCCTACCAAGTGCTCCACACTTGGATTAGATTGCCCTCTGAATGTTAATGAGTGGAACACGTTTTCTTTCATGTAGTTTGATGGCCAGTAACTCCAGACATCTTACTGCACATCACATCAAGAATTAGATTTTGTCAAGGTGAAAGCTTGGTTCCAATCCATCTCATGCTGTGGCCGTAGAATGGGCTGTGATGCTGTTGTCTTCAGCTTTAATTCTTACATTTTCTAGGTTTGGCACAATCGCTTACTAATTCTTTTTCGTCTCTCCTCTGTAGACGGAACATGGTACACAGCCTCTCTTCTGTTCCAATTGCCTGCCAATCGCCTATTCATCACGTACTTTCTGTATCAATCTTGTTTGTCTCGTCTCTCCTTCATTTTTTGGTTGCCCCTCAATTCTCTTCTTCAGGCACATATAATTTTTTAGGTAGGTTCTGATCCCATTCTTTTGCAGATCGTCCTGAATGGGGTCGCTGACTCCCTCAAGGAAGGTAACGGTCATCACTGGTGCTTCTTCTTTCAGTCTCTAGCTTGTCAGACACTCCTTTGTTGCAAACCTTTATACTGCACAAGTAGGTCGCTCTCTTTCTGAGTCAATCCAGCAGTCCTGCAGGATATCCTAACTTTAGGAACTTTGGCTTCTTCGCTTCTTCACTTCTTCAAGATGGGGGTCTGCTTTTATTAGGTTTCTCAAATTACGCTATAGGCTAACAAATTCATTCTGTGCTATTGCTTTAAGTTGTACCTTGGAGTAGGCTGATGCGTAGAAATCCTTTGACCAATCGACGACGGCCTTCTGTAGGGTTCAAACCCTACAATTCCTTCCTCTCCATCTCACTTTACTACAACATCCCAAAAAAAGGAAGGGGTCTTTTTTCCCCTCCTCTACGATGAACTTTAGGTACTCTCTCCAGTTGTTGACCATCTTTTACAAGTCTCCCCTCTAAAGAACTGCAAACACATCATCCACGAAGTGTTTTCACATTTTTATACTCGGTCCAGTTGTCAACACCATAGGTTACTCCAGGTCACCAATAATTGTGGAGATTGTCTTGCAGCACGTTGATGAGATGGTATCGACATCTGGACAAGCACAAAAATGTAGATGCGCTTCCTGAATGATGTGTTCGCACTTGTAATTCTTAAGAGGGAAGACTTGGAAAAGGTACTTAAGATGGTAAACAACTGGAGAGAGTGTCTGAAGTTTGCCATGGAGAAGGAAAACCAACCATACCCTATCTGGATGATGTTGTGCGGCGAGATTGAGAGGAAGAGAATGTGGAGTTTGAACCTTACAGGAAGCCATCGTTGATTACTCGAGGGATTCCCAATGCATCCGGCCACCCCCAGAAACTACTTAGAGCAATAGCTCAGAATGAATTTGTTAAGCTAGCATGTAATTCGTGCAACCTAATGAAAGCAGGTACCCATCTTGAAAAAGTGAAAGGAAAGTTCCTGAGGTTAGGGTATCCCACACGAATGTAAACACAATGTAAACAGAAGAGTGAACCAAACTTTAAAAAGCCTGAAGAAGGCCACAATTAAAGTGGTCGACAATTTGCGAGACTTTGTGATAGTCTAGTGTTTGAAGATTGACAAATTTGATGTATTGACCACTGAAGTAACTTCAAGTTAGGGGGTAATTAAGGAAGTATCGGATCCCCTGTTTTGTCAGCACTTTCTGCACCCTGCACCTTTTCCCTCCTCTCACGAACGTAGGTGAGGACCTCCATAGGGCAATTCTGTTGGTAGACAGAAGGGGGGAAGAACATCAGTTTCGTCACTATGGAATTTCTTGGCCTTGGACTGGCACTTTGCTCGCCGGTGATAAGGTGGGCTGAGAAGCCTATTAGCAGAAGGTGGTTTTCAAAAGGGTGAGGTGTTTGTTGGCAATAAGATGATCCGAGTTGGTTCTGCATGTCGGAGAAGATTTCATCATCAAGGAATTCCCAGAGTTGAGCTTATAAAGATATGACAACGATGCCGTGGTGGCAGTATCTCCCACGGATGAACTGCTTGCCATCACCCAGGCCATTCATTCCTGGCACCACGCTCTTGAATTCCCGTTCGAAGACAGAAAGGGAGGGAAGCTAACTTTCTAAGATGTGCTGCTTACCAATGAAACCGAGTTCCATTCCGAACTTTTCCAGAAGCTGGGCCAAGCATGGCGAAGGCTTACTTTTCACTCAGGCCACCCAAGCACTCAGATGAGAGCACTTTCATATCATCGACCATTTTTCAGATAGTCTTACCGCCCACTGTTGCCTCGCCCTTGCTAAAAGGTTTCCAAGCCCACCTCATTAACGGCAAGACCAAAAAAGTATGGCACCGTGCATGACCAAGAAAATTCAGAAAGACCATGTTCTCCATTCTGACTACCAACAGAGGTCCTCGCCTACATTCCTGAGAGGAGTGAAAAGGTACATAAAATGCTGATGACACAGGAGATCCGATTCTTCCTGAAGTATGCAATAAGTCAGAAGATACTCCAACGAAGTAGGCAAAGGGACAGTCGGACTCTCATTCCCCCTCCCCCCATGCGACACAGCCAGTTACCCCACCAGAGCAGAACTGTTACCACTGGTTCTGCTGTGCTATTACCCCCATCCCACCTACTCCTGATACAGTAGATCTGGTCCCATTTGTGGCAGAGGAAGGGTGTCGCCGTGGGCCTTACCGTGGGCAAGACTCGGAGGCCGCTCCACGAATGCATCCAGTATTGCTCAACATCACAAAACCCTTTCTTATCAGATCGCCTAGAAAAGGACAACTGTTCTTCTTACTTCCAATAAATACCTTCCAGAATTCCCACTTGTGTGCACTTACTTCTCTTGCCATCCTTCCCCCGAGTGCCGCGCGGGGTTTTCTTTTCTGGGGGGCGCACCGCCGCGACTTATTTTTGCTCTACATGGCAACTACTTCTCCCCCCTCCCCCCAAAATTCTTCCCCTCCTCGCCGCACTAGCAAGCGCCAGAGGAGGGAACCCGAGATGGTTGGGCCTGGTGCCCAGTTACCAGACTTTCGTAAGAGTCGGGACCAAGTCCCGAAGTTCCTGGTGGTGACAGGCGAGGGCCGAGATGTTACACAACTCGGTCTGTTCGCTGTCCACAAAGCGCTGAAAGGGATCTGTGGTTCGGATCCGAAGAGTGTCTCTCGGCTCCGTGCTGGGGGATACCTTGTGGAAGTTGCAGACGATGGTCAGGCGAAGAGGCTTTTAAAAGCGAGTGCGCTGGGGTCATGCCCAGTGCATGTCGAGCCGCATCGTACTTTGAACAGCAGCAGGGGGGTCGTGACATGCTTTGATTTGAGGGGTCTCGGTGATGATGCCATCCTGGACGAACTCAAGTCACAGGGTGTTACGGCTGTGAGGCGTTTGACACGGAAAGGCGAGAATGGTGCCCAGCCAACTGACACCTTTTTCCTGACCTTTGATACGCCAGTTGCACCGCAGCACATTACTGCCGGTTACCTGCGCTTGAAGGTCAGGAGTTACGTTCCGAATCCGATGCGGTGTTTCCGCTGTCAACGTTTCGGCCATACCAGCGGCTCGTGTAAAGGTAGGCCTACCTGTGTTTCCTGTGCTCAGGCAGCCCATGAAGGCGCTGACTGTGCTGGCCCGAAGCAGTGCGTCAACTGCGGTGGTCAGCACCAAGCCTCTTCACGGGACTGTCGTGTTTATGTTGAGGAACGTCGAGTGCAGGAACTAAAGGTGAAGGACGGGCTTTCCTACTAGGAGGCCCGAAAGAAAGCCAAGCTACCGGCACCGGCAATGACTCGTTCTTTTGCGCAGGTGTACAGTGCGCCACCGCCTGGTCCAGTTAGTGAGTCTGCTGATTTGGCAGATTTACGCTCTGTGCTCAGGTCTTTGACGATGACGGTGGGCAAGCTTATTACTTTGTTGACCCAGCAACATCCATCTCTGCAGGGTCTTTTGGGTCCTTCGGACCCGGTTGCTGCCTTGCCGTCGACATCTGCCCAGCCTGCAAATGCTTCTGCTCCTGCTGCTGTTCCTGCTGCTGTAACTGTTCCCAAGCAGGATGGGGCTTCAGCTAAGCCTCCGCCTGCCCGGAGTGAACCACAGAAAAAGTTGAAGAAAAAGGCTCCTGCTGGTAAGGCCTCACCACCACCCGTGAGGACGTCGCCACCAGGAGAGAAAGTGAAACTGTCGTTGAACGGCTGGCTTGCTGAGGGGTCCGTTGTGTCCCCTCAACATCTTGATACTACTTTTCCCATGGAACAGGGAGAGATTTCCTGTTCCAATTCTCCAGAACTTTTTCCTCCTTCCGAGGACAACTTCGTTCTGACTCTCACTCCATCTTTTGATTCGGGTGAGGATTCGGATGTTTTCGGATCGCCCAGAGGAGGAGTTGAGGAGAATGATTCAGTCTTCAGCCCGCCCTAATGCCTGCGCATGCCTTCGTTCAGTGGAACTGCCGAAGTTATCGGATCCATGCCGAAGAGCTGCGGCTGCTTTTGTCGCATTGGCGACCTCTGTGCTGCTGTCTACAGGAAACCTGCTTTAAGGCGTCAGATAATCCGGTTGTTCGAGGTTATTCTGTCTACCGTCTGGATGCTGACCCTGTGCCACGTGCACATGGTGGTGTTGCAGTGCTGGTTCAACACTCTCAGCCGCATGCCAGTGTGCTTCTGCACACTAGGCTTCAGGCGGTAGCAGTTCGTGTTTCTTTCCATTTGGATATTACTGTCTGTTCGCTTTATTTGCCACCGGATGAGGTCTTTGGGGTTGGTGACCTAGAGGACCTGGTCCGCCAGCTTCCTGCCCCTTTTCTGTTGCTGGGCGACTAACAGCCACCATGTCCAGTGGGGGGGGGGACCTCATACAGACAACAAAGGGAGGATCCTTGAGGAGTGGATGCAGAGGGGGTCTGTTTGCATCCTGAACGATGGAGCCATGACACACTGTAACCTGGCTACGGGCAATTGGTCAGCGGTGGACTTAGCCTTTTGCTCGCTGGCCATCCCAGTTCACTTCACTTGGGGTGTCACTGCCGATCTGCATGGAAGCGATCACCTCCCCATTGTGTTGTCCACAACACAAGGGGGTTCTGTGGCTTCCAGGCCAGCCCGGTGGGCGCTTAAACGTGCTGAATGGTCAGCTTTTGCTGAGGCTGCTGTATTTCAGCGTGCGGTTGAGGACTTTTCTGATGTGGATGAACTTTCCACTCATTTCGCTGACGTGGTCCTTGCTGCTGCTCATGCTACTATCCCGCGTACGTCCACTCAGCCGCGGCGGGTTCCTGTTCCGTGGTGGACACCTGCTTGCGGGCAGGCCATTCAGGCCCGCCGGCGAGCGTTGCGTGCGTTTACAGTCAGCCCAACTGCTGACAACTTTGTGGCCTTTAAGCGCTGTCGTGCCCGTGCCAGGTTTGTCATCCGTGAGGCTAGACGTGCTTCGTGGGCAGTTTATGTTTCGTCGGGGAAGACCGTGCCTTCCCCGGTTTCACAGCTGAAGGTGGCGAATACCGTGATCTCTTCTGTGCCGGATATCGCCGACTGTCTTGCATCTGCGTTTGCGCAGGTTTCGAGTGATAACCATTATGATCCTGGTTTCCTCAGATTAAAGTGTAGTGAAGAGGCTCACCCTCTAGACTTTCGCTCCGACGGGCTAGAGGAGTACAATTTTCCGTTCACCAGGCAGGAATTTGTTTCCGCTTTGTCCAAGTCGCATGACTCCGCCCCAGGGCCTGATGATGTTCACTATCAGCTGTTGAAACATCTGCCTCTTGCCTCCCAGCAGTTCTTGCTGGAGATGTTCAACCGTGTGTGGGCAGAAGGCTCTGTTCCGGCAGCGTGGAGGACAGCAGTGGTCATCCCGATTGTGAAACCGGGCAAAGACCCTACTGCTCCTTCCAGTTATCGCCCAATCGCTCTGACTAGCTGTGTCTGTAAACTTATGGAACGGATGGTCAGTGAGAGGTTGGTCTGGGTGCTGGAATCACGCGGATTCTTATCTGCGTCCCAGTGTGGCTTTCGCCGTTTTCGGTCAACCATCAATCATCTGGTTGCCCTTGAATCTGATGTGAGGGAGGCTTTTCGCCTGCGTCAACATCTGGTTCAGGTTTTCTTTGACTTGGAGAAGGCTTATGATACGACCTGGCGTTATGGGATTCTCCGTAATCTCTATAACTGTAGCTTGAGAGGACGGATGCCACTGTTGCTTTCCGCTTACCTCTCAGGCCGTTCTTTTCGTGTTCGTGTCGGGGCGGCTCTTTCCCGCCCGTTTGTCTTGGAGAATGGTGTGCCTCAAGGAGGTGTTCTTAGTGTCATCTTGTTTGCTATTGGGATCAACCCCATTGCTCAGCAAGCTGCTGTTCCCCAGTCATTGTTTGTCGATGACTTCGGCCTGCGCTTTCGAGCAGCTCGCATGCAGACCTGCAAGCGGCAGCTACAGCTGGCGATTAACAAAGTCCAGACCTGGGCTGTCAGTAATGGTTTCCGGTTTTCTCCGGACAAGACTGTGTGCATTCACTTTTGCCGCCAACGAACGCTGCACCCAGATCCTTGCCTGTACTTGGGGCAGGCGCAGATTCCTGTTGTCCCACAGGCACGTTTCCTGGGTCTGGTGTTCGATTCCAGGTTATCTTGGCTTCCACACTTGCGCCAACTTAAAGACAAGTCTTTGCGGGCACTAAACATCTTGCGGGTTCTGTCGGGCACTTCATGGGGTGCCGATCGCGCTGCCATGTTGCGCCTCTACAGAGCCCTTGTCCGCAGCAAACTTGATTATGCGTGCATGGTGTATGGTTCGGCTAGTGACTCGACTCTCCAGATGTTGGACATTGTGCATCACAGTGGCCTGCGTGTGGCGACTGGGGCATTTCGAACTTCTCCAGTGGTCAGCCTCTATGCTGAGGCCTCGGAGCCACCTTTGGCCATTCGTCGGCGAAAGCTGGCCATTCAGTATGCTGTGCGTTTACGTGCTGTGGAATCCAGTCCTGCTTGGTCCATGGTTTTTGGGCCAGACTTGCGAGTCGGTAGACGCAGGGTGGGTAAGGGTGATTTCCGCGATAGGCTCCAGCAGTCCTGTCAGGAGATAGCCTTTGATATGCCTAGCGTCTTGAGGCTTGGGGGGATGCCAGTAGCCCCTTGGCTTGTCCCAAGTGGCATTTTCATTTTCGCTCTGGCGTCCCTCCCGAAGGGTTCCACTCTACCTGCACGGTACTTACAGGAGTTCCGGCGGCTGTGTTCTCAGTACGCCGGTTATCAGCGGCTGTTTACTGATGGGTCGAAGTCAGACGCTGGCGTGGCTTGTGCTTGTGTTTGTAAGGGAGTGACGGTTGCCCATCGCCTTCCATCAGGCTATTCTGTGTTTTCTGCAGAGCTTTTGGCTCTCGGTTTGGCGGTGGAATGGATACTTGGCCTTCAGGGCACGCATTTCATTATCTTTAGCGATTCCATGAGTGCCCTGGAGTCCTTGGCGAATTACAATCCTCGGAACCCCTTGACACAACGTGTCCAAGCTTTGCTTTCCCGCTTGCCTGGATAGCGGAAAACCGTGCTTTTCTGCTGGATCCCGGGCCATGTTGGGATAGGTGGAAATGAGCAAGCGGATTCTGCAGCAAAAGGGGCCCTTTCTGGCCCTCTCGGTAGGGATCTCAGGCTTGTTCCCTCGGACGCTTTTCCAACTCTGCGTCTGAGGTTACATGCTTTTTGGCAAGCCTCGTGGGATGGACAGGACGGCAATAAATTACGAGCTATTAAAGGCACTGTTGAGGAATGGCACTCGGCGTGTCGCCGCAGTCGCCGTGAGGCGGTGGTGTTGGCCCGTTTGCGCATTGGTCACACTCGACTTACTCACTGTTTCCTTTTGCGGGGGGTTGACCCTCCTGAATGTTATTGGTGTCGGCGGCCACTTACGGTCTGGCACTTCCTTGTTGATTGTTGCCATCTTGATGGTTTTCGTCGTCCTTTCCATCTTCCGCATGACATTGTGCGTCAATTGGGCGATAAGTCTGTCCTCCTGTCCGGTGTTTTTCAATTTTTGCAGGAGGTACAGATGTATGACAAGATTTAGATTAGGGGTTTGAATAATATCTCTGTAATGTGTGGTGCAGTGGCAACCCAGACCACTGCACTGTGACTGAGGTTGGCGCTAATGACCAAGCTGTCGACGCGCCATTAAGCCTCATCTCCCCCCCCCTTCGTCTCAAACGCAAAAACATTTCCTTTATGAATATGACTGGTGCTTCCCACAAGCTCATCGATCAGACAGTGTGGCGGAGCTGGAGTGCATGCTCGAACAGTAGTAGGGCTTGGTGAAAGAACACTTACAGATCACTAGTGGTGGAAGGCTCTAGTGCGTCGTTCAAAAATATTTTTGTGATTCGGCAACATCAAATCAGACTAGTTTGTGTTTTTTCTTCTGATGATTGTAATCGACGTACTTACTTCACGGAAAATTGAATGTTCCTCAAGTGGTGGTAAAAGGTGTATTTTTGAACTTTTATAATGTTGGCCATCAAGCACTGTAATCGCCAGTACCCAGTTTTTGAAGAGGGAATATGTCTGTGGGTTACAGGGAAGGGGAAGGTTGTATTATTGTTTAACGACCCAGGGACGTTGATTTTCGTAAAGTTAATTGGATGGACGAAAATCGAGAGATACCAACATTTTACAAGTTAAGGTGGGTGAATTATTAAAAAGTGGTGGTATTCTGCTGGTGAAAGTCTGTTTTCATCAGTTCCGACTAAATTTCCTCTTTAATATGTCTACAAGAAGTTGTCTCCTTATGCTTCTTCCAGGTTTTGCTATCACCCCTTTGACATACAGTTGAATGTATAATAATATTAAATGCAAAATGCAAATAAGAATTTTTGATTTTTTATCTCTGTCGGATTTTTTATATTAATTATTTTGAAGCAGTTGTTTAACATTAGGCCTAGCGAAAAACATTAATATGGCGGGTGCCACCGGCTAATTTTTGTTTCAATTGCCTAACCGGACATATCCATTAACTGTAATTTTAGCATTCTTGTTCTCGAATGCTCTTTACCTAGAGAAGTGAAATTTATAGGCCAACTGCCTGCCAGTTCGGTAACCCCCAATGCGCATGCATCAGTGCATCCCTCCAACATAAGATCCTCGGCGTGACCGTGCTTAATCATTTATTCTTCGCAATATGTCATCATGGTGACTCAAGAGGGGAGGTAGGGCGTGTTTCCGGGAATGAATATTTTCAATTAGGCATTAAAAACAAAAATCAGCTGGTAGCATGGCTTAGCAATGTTTCTAGTTGCCGCCTAAAATCACATTACCTGCAATTTTAGCATTACAGTAGACCTGGGCTGCACAGCGGTGGGTGCCACCACACGGGCAACCTATGGTTACGAGCTGGCACTCCTGGGTCGAAAGACACCTTGAACTGTAAGTTTGGGACAATTTTGAAAGAAACTGTGACAGAGTAGCAGAGGCCAATCTAAAACGTCAGAAAGTAAAAACAAAAGAAGGAAGGTGAGCTGGACAAGAACTGTTCAGTCTAAGGTGTAAAGATAACATGAAACATGAACAAATTTATTCTGTTATGTTGCATCGAATGTCAGCTGTTTCTGATGTCTATGTTCGACTATTTTATGAGAAGTCTAAAGGAATACGGGTGGGAAGGTTCCAAAACGACGGTATGGTCTGTTCTGCATAAAGCCACGGCTGGCTGGAGAACAAAGAGTCCCTGTCATTCCCAAGTGAAAGTGCGTCGGATGATATTTGTCCAAACGGAGAGTACCAGAGCCAATGGTGGCAGTGACAACAGTAAAGAATTATGGAGATGAAGAAGATGAGGGGAACGTCTGGAGAACCAAGACAGCTTGAATACTGGAACAGAACACAGGAAAGTTTCATTGCAACCAATGAGGGGTGCAGAGTGACGATGAATAACCAAAATCGCCAGGTCCCATTTGTGATGTGCTGCATCGAGTCCTGATGAGGCAATAATAATGAGATGCAGTAACAGAGAGGAGGTAGCATGAAGGTGAAGAACCAGGTCCAGGATCGGTGATATCGTCTGAAATGTCAATGAAGATAAAAAAAAAGTGCACAGTGCAAAGTGGTCGTCGAAAATCTTTTTTTTTTAAATGGACAGAAGAAGCAGTACCAAATAAAGACGGAACATACGAGCCACGACGAGAACTTGAAGAAATCTGCAGACAATCTTTGACAGATTTGCAGGCGAGACGTTGAAAGCACAGCAAGGAAGAAGCTGTCGAAAGAGTCCGTAGAAAGTGTCACAGAATCCAGTTGAACGAGAGGTGTCGTATAATCTTCAAAAGATTGCCCGGTGAATGACGATGTTGAAAGAATGTTAAAGCCAGAAAGTGTGTAAAACAATCCTGGCTTCGGTCCCTCGATACGACTGCATGCAAAACGGTTGATCGGTTCAAGGTGAAATAGAGTCAGTGGTGCAAGAAAAAGCCGAGGGAGTAACCCTTGGCACAGCAGGTTGCACACGGCAGATCCTACTTATATGTTCAGCGCACTGTACTACGCGGAGTAGACAAGAATGAAGTCCGCAGCATCATCAAACTGCCAAACCGAGTATGCAATAAATCTCTCTGGTTATAGGGAAGTGATTGCTGTAAGCCTGCTGGAGACGATGTGATCTGCTGCTGAAGTAAGACTAAGCAGGGTTGCTGGTGCTGCATAAACGACTGAAGAGTAGATGAACCGACTGGATCCAGTGGTATGGGAGGAGTATGAGAGTGTGTCGCTGAAACCTCGGCCTGAGGGACGGTTGAAGGGGAGGATGGGGCTACATGATGAGGGTCATGATGCCGATGTCTATGTTTCTGTTGAAGTCTAGATGCAACTGGCAAACGACCATAAGTTGGCTTACGAGTGGCTTTCTTTTCTACTGTCGTCTGTCACATTCTGCAGCCTCACCTCCACGTGCAGCATTAAAGGTGGGGCGGGGGCACGGAGGACGAAAGGGTTGTTATCTCTGGTTCTGTACTTGCAACCCCTAGATATAGCTCTAGGAGTACAGTTCAGTAGGCTCTGTCCACCTGCTCCAGACTGCCTTTTCCAACTAGGCCTATATGAAACTCTGTTCCATTGACCTATGCTAACAGGAAGTCTTGCTAGGTCGTTTACACCACAGCCATCTCTGGACAGCTATCTTCATTACGTGCCTTCCCACAATCCGCTGCAGGTACAGGGTCTTAGCGAGAAAACCGCTGCTATTACATATGGGTTGGTCGCTCCCGCCCTCACTCGCATACATTGTGGATTTGTTTCTGCTACCTACTTCGATTTCCAAGAACGGCATGGAAAAACGTCGCAAAGAGTTACTAGCCTCTGCGGACTCTCCACACAGTGTTTCTTTAACTACTTCTCTTTCCACTGGACTGCTTAGCAACCCTGAAAAGTGTTTATGTGCCGTCATTGTTTCTGGTAAAACCATGATCGACCCACACCACGTTTGCAGACAGCATCGTACTTGTGACTATTTTGCCAATTCTTGTGCCATTTGTCGTACCATCGACAACTTTGTTGTGATGCAAATTAAGTCCAAGCAGGGATGAGGGTTTATATAAGTGAAAAAAAAGAGGAAAAGAGAAGAAAATGGGTTAAAACACAGGTTTTTAGGTGTTTTAATGCTATTTTAGGTAGTTTGCAGAACTCAATAAAGAGGAAATCCGCCTAAAAGAGGAAGAATCTCACCCCTGTCCAAGGCTCGCGCTGAACAACATTAATACCAAAAGCAAAGATAACTTTTGCAGACTTCTGATGCACGTAAGGTGGTTTCAAATACATCACAGTCTGGTTCATGGTCCCGGCTTATCTTAATCCAAAACTACAATACCTCGTTCACTGGAGTTGGTAACACTCTCGCCTTCTCGAAAACGTCTGTCGCACTCTGCCTCTCACTTGGCTTCTCCTGCTCAAAAAGTGACAGAAGCATCCCCACAACCAGCTTCGTCTTCGCGATGACACAAATGAACAAAGGGATTTCGTTTTACGAGTTTGACCCATCACCCAGTGCAACGTTCTTACCATTCGATCATGCACCTGTCACCATGCCTATCCCTTTGTCTACCACAACAGTGGGCAGTCCACAGTCTCTTGCTTTAGGAACAACTGTCATGCCTCCATTGCTGCCACCTATTTCAACCCTTGAAGACCCGGCCTTCTCCTATCCCGGGCCCTCTGCTGTCGTCCCAACTGCATCATGAACCCCTCCGTCCTCTCTAATATCACCCACTGTTCCGGAGCTCATGAAGAGACTTAGCCATGTTATGTGCCTTTCCGGTTGACGAACTATACGACTCAACAAGAACTGCAGTCTTGTGGCGGCTTTCATTCAGGACTTTGCTTGCGCAGTCGAATATTCTTCATGCAGCCAATGTCGCCCCTACTGGGAAAATTTCTCGTCTCCAGCAACAAGCTTCCCAGCATCGCTGTCAACTGGACTTCATCAATTCTAGAATCAAGTGGGTTTCTCCATCATCCGACAACTCACAGCATTCTTTGCTGTCAGCTTATTTTGTGTTTTTTTTTTTTGGTTACGAGAAAAGTAAGAAAATCAAGGAGTCATCCCAGGTCCTTGAGTGTCTCTAATCACTACGGCGTTACAATGTTGAAAAATAGGCACTAGTTGCAGCCAGGCGGTTCATGACACTCGCTGGAGGCACAACTGGTGTTCCCAAAATGCACAGGAACATCAACAGATGAATATGGCTGCTGTCTTGTGGACTTGGCCGAGTGACCGTGAGCAAGGGAAGGATGGCCGTCAGATCGAAGCAGACTGGAAGACTGGGAAAAAGGGGAGATCCTGTGAATGTGAGGGAACGACAGAAGATGTGAAGCCGACGATGAAGGGTCCAACCTGACACAAGCAGAAGGCAAGGTTCCTCTATGGCTGTCAGCATTGGAGATGGAAGAAGGCTGGCAAGCATTGTCGCAGGTGGTGACTGATGGACGTTCAGTTACTGTGGAACTGGATGGTGCATAGTATGGGAAACGCTGGGTGGCTGTAGTAGAAGACCCAGAGTTGTAGCAAGAAGTGAGGAAAAACCTAGGCCGAAAGAATCTGTTGATGTGGCCGGAGAAAACTGAGCGGATAGTTGCAAGGTGGTGTAGAAGCCTGTTAGAAGAATGAAGGCGGCCTAATGACGTAATGTCGGTGCCGGCGAAAGGCAGGAAAACAGTCTTGACAGAACTGATGTTGTAAAAGTGGGCCTGACCCAAGCAAGGGTGCTAGGCTTAAACACTAAAATCAAAACAGAATGGCAGGACTACCTGCGCTGAGTCCAAGAGATCATGCACTTGGTTCTCGGAGAATGGTTGGTGAAGATGGGCTGGTGCTTGCATTAAAGCAGAAACCCTGCAAATGGGGTTTGATGAACGCTGGGATGGCTGGCAGTTGACTTGAGCAGCACCGAAAGCCCCATTGTCAAGCTCGCGGCTCCAATTGTGAGAGGGAAGCTGTAGAGCTGCAACTTGAGAGTGGTTAGGGAGCCTAAACGAATGAAACCGGTGTTATGTCGTCAAGATGGGACTGAAAGGAAGGACAGGAACACATGGCCTGGTAATAGGGAGCCCCATCCGGGGAGCAGGAGCAGAACAAGTAGATGTGATGGCTTGGTTGTCAGATGCGGGAGACGCAGTGGTCAACGAAACCTTGTTATCCTCTGGAAGTGAAGAGGCGACAAACGAAAGGCGTGGCGAGGATTCGGCTGGTGCTGAAAGATGACAGGTTGAAGTCAATACCGACAGGTCAGAAAATGGATAAGACCGACTGGTGACAGGGAAGCAGACAAGAGGTCGACCAAAAGAGCAACCTGTCGTGAAGTGTCCAACGGAGGACTCATGGTCCAAGAGAGAAGCTGTCGGTCGACAGAAGGCTAGCAGCAAACACAAGGGACTACAAGCCGAAAATAGAACAACAAGCAGGAACAAGATGCGAAAGGCAACCTGGAAGACGGACAAATGAAAGATGTCCACAAACTGTGGACCCTAGAGATAAAAAGATGAAGCACAGTTGTGCCTTTACGCTTATACATGAGGGATGCACTGACGCATGCACACTGGGTTTACCTAGCTGTCGGGCAGAGGCCTGTAAATTTAACTTCTGTAGGGAAAGAGCATTCAAGAACAATAATGCTAAAATTATTGTTTTCGGTGGCAACTACAAAGCATAATATACAACACTCAACATATACTCAACAAGAACGCCAGTCCTGTGGCGGCTTTCATTCAGGACTGTGCTTGCACAGTCGAATATTATTCATCCTGCCAATGTCGCCCCTACTGAGAAAATGTCTCGTCTCCAGCAACAAGCTTTCCAGCATCGCTGTCAACTGGACTTCATCAATTCTAGAATCAAGTGGCTTTCTCCATTATCAGACAACTCACAGCATCCTTTGCGCCTCCAATGCTGTCAGCTTTGTTTGTGTTTTTTTTTGGTTGCGAGAAAAGTAAGAAAATCAAGGAGTCATCCAGGTCCTTGAGCGTCTCTAAGCACCACGGCGTTACGATGTAGAAAAATAGGCGCTAGTTGCAGCCAGGCGGTTCATGACACTCGCTGGAGGCACAACTGGTGTTCCCAAAATGCACAGGAACATCAACAGAAGAAGATAGCTGGTGTCGTCTGGACTTGGCCGAGTGACCGTGAGCAAGGGAGGGATGACAGTCAGATCGAAGCAGACTGGAAGACTGGGGAAAAGGGGAGATCCTGTGAATGTGAGGGAACGACAGAAGATGTGAAGCCAACGATGAAGGGTCCAACCTGACACAAGCAGAAGGCAAGGTTCCTCTATGGCTGTCAGCATTGGAGATGGAAGAAGGCTGGCGAGCATTGTCGCAGGTGGTGATTGATGGACGTGCAGTTACTGTGGAACTGGATGGTGCATAGTCTGGGAAGCGCTGGGCGGCCTTAGTATAAAACCCAGAGTTGCGCAACAAGCGAGGAAAAGCCAAGACCGCAGAGAATCTGTTGATGTGGCCGGAGAAAACTGAGCAGCTTGTGTAGAAGCAAGGTTGTGTAGAAGCCTGTTGGACGAATGAAGGCGGCCTAATGACGTCCTGTCGGTGCTGGCGAAAGGCAGGAAAACAGTCTTGACAGGACTGATGTTGCAAAATTGGGCCTGACCAAAGCAAGTGTGCTAGGCTTAACACTAAAAGCGAAACAGAAGGGCGGGACTACCTGCGCTGAGTCCAAGAGATCATGCACTTGGTTCTCGGAGAATTGTTGGTGAGGATGGGCTAGCACTTGCATTAAAGCAGAAACCCTGCAAATGGGGTTTGATGAACGCTGGGATGGCTCGCAGTTGACTTGAGCAGCACCGAAAGCCCCATTGTCAAGCTCGCGGCTCCAATTGTGAGAGGGAAGCTGTAGAGCTGCAACTTGAGAGTGGTTAGGGACCCTAAACGAAAGGTCAAGAGGAATGAAACCGGTGTTATCTCTTCAAGCTGGGACTGAAAGGAAGGACAGGAACACATGGTCTGGTAATAGAAGCCCCATCCGGGGGGCAGGAGCACAACAAGTAGATGTCATGGCTTGGTTGTTAGATGCGGGAAGTGCAGTGGTAAATGAAACCTTGTTATCCTCTGGAAGTGAAGAGGCGACAGACGAAAGGCGTGGCGTGGATTCGGCAAGTGCCAAAAGATGACAGGTTGCAGTCAATACCGACAGGCCAGAAAGTGGATAAGACCGACTGGTGACAGGGGAAGCAGAAAAGAGGCCAACCAAAAGAGTAACCTGTCGTGAAGTGTCCAACGGAGGACTCATGGTCCAAGAGAGAAGCTGTCGGTCGATAGAAGGCGATAGATGACAGAAGGCTAGCAGAGAACACAAGGGGCTACAAACCGAAAATAGAACGACAAGCAGGAACAAGATGCAAAAGGCAGTCTGGAAGAGGAAAAAATGAAAGATATCCACAAACCGTGGATGCTAGAGATGAAAAGATAAGCAGAGTTGTGCCTTTGCACCCTATACAGAAGGGATGAGCTGACACATGCATACTGGGATTACCTAGCTGGCAGCAGAGGCCTATAAACTTAACTTCTGTAGGGAAAGAGCATTCAAGAACAAGAACAATTCAAAAGCTCACGAAAACACAATTCAAATGGTGTGTAATTGAACATCGAAATCCGTCAATTTTTGGCAAAACGAACGCAACGCAAAAAAAAAATTGCAGGCAAATCTTTCTGGAGCAGAGCCAGCTGTATCGTCGCCCGTCACCTATTCTTGTAGTTACGGCCTTTCCTTATTTTTCAAACCCTACTAAGTTTCAAAACACAATTATTTTTGACAGAGAGAAAAGTCAATCTCGAAATTCCCCGTCTCAAATTTTTACAACCCAAAATTAGGGCTGGTTATGGCAACGAAGTTTGCAGTCTTGCTTAAAATTAAAAGATGCAATTTTTCGCTGTCGTGGAATGACAGTTTGAGTTTTGCAGTTTTACGCACACAGAAACAAATCAGACATTCACATTTTCAGTAAGCAACGCAGTTAGTTGTATTACGTAGGATTCGTAGCAGCAAGAATAGCAGTGATACCATTATGTACAGTTTCTTTGCTTCGTGACATGACAGGGCAGCAACGACTGTTATGAACTAACCTAATTCAGACGTCGGCAACTAACCGGACCGACGCTACGCTATCATAACGAAACAAAGTTTTGCAACAATCAATGTTGAATACAGGCTAAAGAAAACACTGTAAGATCTACAGATACCTTTGGTCACTATCCACCTTTGTCAGCTTCTGTTATAACGCACTGGTTTCCTAAAATGTTCTACGTTGATCTTAACTTACATCACACAAGAGTTGACCAAAAAAGATGGAGAACGCTCGCTCGGCGTGAACACTATCCCGCAAAGACAAAAAAAATCCAAAACAGTTTACAACAACTTACCGGATGTTTCCTAATGTTAACAGAAATCGTTATTTTTATTTTTAAATCCACAGAATTATTAAATTAGAAAATGTGCTACGACTGCCCAAACACAAGCCAGTCTCGTAGTGCGTTGTCCGTCAATTTGTGTGACGTCAGTGCACCGAGAAATGTGTCCATTGCAGTCCACAAATTTGTGTGTACATTGCAGTCCACAAATTTGTGCGTACTCATTAAAGTACACACGGTTTTTAGCGTGTATGTTGTAGCGCTTTGATTTTCACTCCATTTTATGAAAAGATCCATCTTTAAACTGCTGCAGTAGTTGTTCGAACTCGGATAAATGGAAATGATTAGGTTTAGATGAACGATAAAGATGTATATTTTCCAACAAGGATAAATAAAACTATTTATTCTAATTAGAAGCTAAGCTACGGTAGTTTATCTATGATTTAGCGCTTTCATTCTTGTATCAATTTAATAGAAGTTCCATCTTTAAACTGGTGTAGTAGTCATTCTAACTTAAGAAATGGATGTAATTAGGTTTGAATGAAATACGAATATGTATATTTTCCAAAAAGGGTAATTAAAATGATTTATTTTAAGTAGAAGCTAAGCTACGGCAGTTTATCTACATTGTAGCGCTTTGTTTTTTTTTTGGGTCGTTTTATGATAGTTCCATCTTTAAACTTTTGGAGTAGTCGTTCAAAACTAAATAAATGGATGTAATTAGGCTTAAATGAAAGATGAAGATGTATATTTTCCAACAAGGGTAATTTAAGGATTTAGTTTAATTAGGAGTTTAATTACAAAAGTTTATCTACATTGTATCGCTTTGATTTTACCGTCATTTTACAAGTTCCTGCTTTAATCTGCTGCAGTAGCCATTTTATTTCAGATAAATGAATGTAATTAGGCTTATATGAAAGTTGCAGATACATACATCTTACATACGTACATACATACATACATCGGCTGGTGTAGCAGTTTAACGATGGAACTTGTTATAAAATGGCACAAAAAGCACATCGAAATAATGTAAAAATTGTCATACTTAGCTCCTAATTAAAAGAAATCGTTTTAATTATCCTTGTTGAAAAATATACATCTTCGTATTTCATTTAGGCCTAATTACATCTATTTATCTAATTTAAAACGACTACTACACCAGTTTAAAGATGGAACTTATCGTTAAACGATACAAAAATCAAAATGCTACATCGTAGATAAACTACCGTAGCTTAGCTCCTAATTTAAATAAATCATTTTAATTACCCTTGTTGGAAAATATGCATTGGCATCCTTCATCTAAAGGTAATCATATCCATTTATCTGAATTAGAAAGGCTGCTTCAGCAGTTTAAAGATGGATCTTGTCGTAAAATAGAGCAAAAATCAAAGTACTACAACGTAGATAAACTCTCGTAGCTTAGCTTCTAATGAAAATAAACCGTTTCAATTACCCTTTAGGCTAGCTTTTGTACTAATTAACGGAAGAGCGGAAAGGTTTTTCAGAATTGTCATTATTTGATGTCATGTTTGAGAAAGGAGCTTAGTATACCTTAATACAGTATCAATACTTGTTTTTCTAAGGGAAAAGTCTATGTGACGCTTAGTTTAAACGTGTTTTCTTGGTCGCTGATAACTATTTTCGCATACATTTTTCCAATATTTAGGAGGAAAGTGCTGAGTTAAAGAAAAAAAGGGTCAAAGGTCGAGAATCTGGCAACTAAGTTCAAAAGAAAATGAAAATTGGTTTGGATCCATGTTTATATTATATCAATTGGCCCATTTGTATTTCCGACATGTAATCAACAGACACACGTTATTTATGTTACTGCCAATAGAAACTTCTGCTGAAGGATATTCTGGAGGGCCAACGGACCACTACTTATAGGTGAGATATAAACTATAACGCAATTAGCAGGCAGTATAGGTTTAAAAGAACCAAAATCTGTAGAGCCTATTACTCTATAGTTTCATAGTATGAAAGTATAACTTTGGACAACTTTTCAACTTTGAAAATTCAATAAGAATTATTCTAGTTGTAAATTTGAAAAGATAACTTCTGTCAACTTGGGCCAAAGGGATCACCCTGCTGCACACCACACTGGGAATGGATGACCTTATCACCGTATGTCAGAAGGGAACATGAGCCATAGCACTGATGCAAGAATGGGTATAAGTCATGAAAGCAGTCACGAACAGCGTGCAGTACGCAATCACGATGGACCGTGTTGAAGGCGTTCAAGAAATCAACCTTGAGGATTATCTTGGCCCTATTGTGGGGGTGAGAGATGTAATGTCTGGCAGCGTGAATGCCGCTTCAGCAACTCCTTTGGTGCCAAAGCCAAGTTGCACTGGGCGGAGAGAGGCCCCAAAAACTCGACATAATGTTCTTGCAGCCCACTTTGGCAACCAGTTGATGCCAAGTATTGCCAATGACAATGGGTCTTATGCTGCCCCCTATCCTCAAGAGGGCGATAAGCGAGTCACCATACAAAAATGGGGCATACAGATTCTGGGACCGGGCCAGACAGCATAAGGTTGCACAACTTCGTAATAGACGACACAGGCACTCCCAGGCAACACCAATGCCGTTGCCAACAAGATCCTTAAGATGTTGGGGGCTCAAGGAGTCCAATCCATCAGAAGAGCCAGAGTTCAGGTACTCAAGGAGCAGGGATTCAGTAACTCGAAAAGAAGAATCAGCTGCAGAAGGAGTGGGCATAAAATCCTGGTGGCTTTCGCCAGGTGGGTGCTTGGCCTGGAGAGAGGAAAATGTTTCATCGTTGTGCGGTTCAAAGGACTCATGTGAGCTGATGACCCAAACTGCTCCGCTGAGTTTGCCCTCAGCAATTTTGGTTTCGACGAGTTTCCTAATATCGGTGCTGGGGGTAACACTGCGCTTGCCTGTAAGGCCGTTGATGAAGTGTTTTGGGGAACGAAATACCATGGAAAAAGCCATCGACTTGCTGTTTGACCAATGTTGCCAAGAAGACATGTTTTTTCGACTAACGAATGAGCACCTGAAACACTTATCAGGAAATTCAAGCAATCGTGACCAAGAGGCCTCAGGTTTTCCAGCACACAGTAATAGAGGACTGCAGAAAGAGCTTCAACAGCAGTATATGAGCGGCTTTAGGGATAAGCCGAATGAGACGATCGGTATCTCTAAGGTTGGCACCCCACTCGCCCAAGGACACAGTGGAGGGAGCAGACTGAGGCCCCTGAGGCGCAATGGGTTGGGGCCCAACAAGCCTTAACCTACAATAGTTACGTTGGTGGTTATTGAAACCAACTCCGGCCTGGAAGCTGCTCTTGCACCACTCACAGGGAACTCTGTTATGATGGGCTGACCCACTGGCAACCACTGCAGAAGGTTCCGAGCCACTGGATCCATCCGTGATCAGAAGATGCAAAGAATCCACAGTGAAGGAGTGGGGAAGGAGAAGCACGCACATAGAAGGCACAATGCACCATACAAGATGGATGAATGATACAGGACGGTCAAAGGCATGATCAACGAGATTTGACTGGAAATGCAACATCGCACAACACGCGCATCAGAGAAATTGACAATGCTGCTGCAAATCATCAAACCAGGAGACCACAGCACCACATTATAAGCACAAGTGCATTCGACGGTGTGTCCGTCAATTTTCATTTTGTCAAACTACTTATCCTGTATATCTTTGTAATGATGTGATGATCACAATGTTTCTTCAGGAAAGTGGTAATCCTTTGATGTACTTTTATTTGTTTGTTTACACCTCAAACTCACTGCAAACATCAAAATTAATTCGAGGTGAAATGTATATTTAAACAAGTGTTTTTGGTAAAGAAATAATTTGCAAAATTTTTAAATTATTTATAAACTATGTTTTGTAGACTCGTAAGTACACCTGTACGGGAGTATTATTGTGCAACAGCTGCTGTTGATGTATATTACGAATTGGGATTCTCCTGAAGGTTAACCTGTGATTCCTTTAAAAAAATTTGATGACACATGCTGTATTGGTACTGAATCCATCCTTTAAGCTGCGTGCGCTGTGATGCATACAGTCCACTTTACACACAATAGTTCTTTTTGGTTCATATTGTGCTTTCACAGTCTTACTATTCATTTATTTTCTGTATTGCTAACCATCAACTACCATATTGAATCGTAGTTATCAGATTACAATTTATAAGCTGGGTATTTACTTAGAGATGCCTAAAACCATTTGTTTGGTAAATAACTAAAGTTTTTCAAGTAGAAGTCATTTTAGGGACAGCTGGAAACAAACAGAAACATAAAAATATTTTCATGTTGACAATTTTCAAGGAGTCTGGCATCCTAAACGTAAGGCAACAGGTTAATCCATATATCTGACCAACACATAGGATGCCTATGTGTAGGACACCTACAATGTATGCTAATACAACTCTCTTATGCTGCTATGTATGACAACGAATAAAACACCTCACATGAAGGCTTGCATCCCATTTCCTGGACCTCGTATATTTTTTGGTGGTATTATCATAAAATTGTCCAGTGTTCACTTGTCTTATAATTTATAGGACGTGTACATAATAATATGTATAGGCCTGTATGCAGGCAATTTCAATTCTTTGGCCATGCTTGGTGTAATATTAAACAAAGTACCTTGCGTGATGGCCTACATCTGATTTCCTGAATTTCGCTTGTATTGTTTTTAAAATTAACAACAACAACAACAGCTGTAACAATGAAACCGTTGTCTTTACCAATAGTAAGACCACGGCTAGGTGTGGGTGTCTTGCTTACGTAAGTAAGAAAACGAAGGTCTTTGGCTCTTACTTAAGTAGTAAAAATACAATCGCTGTCCATATTTACGTATACCAAATCATTTCTAAAGTATTATTAAACTATGTCACAATCTAAATTAACAATTGTTAATTTTTAACATAAGAAAAAATAATTCTAGGGGGGATAAGGCTTAATGGTGTGTCGACAGCATGGTCATTAGCGCCAACCTCAGTCACAGTGCAGTGGTCCGGGTTGCCACTGCACCACACATTACAGAGATATTATTCAAACCCCCAATCTAAATTTTGTCAGACATCTGTACCTCCTGCAAAAATTGAAAAACACCGGACAAGAGGACAGACTTATAGCCCAATTGACGCACAATGTCATGCGGAAGATGGAAACGACGACGAACACCGTCAAGTTGGAGACAATCAACAAGGAAGTGCCGGACCGTAAGTGGCCGCCGACATCAATAACATTCAGGAGGGACAACCCCCCCCCCGCAAAAGGAAACAGTGAGTAAGTCGAGTGTGACCAATGCGCAAACGGGTCAACACCACCTCCTCACGGCGACTGCGGCAACATGCCGAGTGCCATTTCTCAACAGTGCCTTTAATTCTAGGCATAGCAAAAGAAAGCGTGGGGTTCTTACTTACGTAGGTAAGAAAACGATGGTCTTTGGTTCTCACTAACGTAAGTAAATACATAGGAAATAAATAGTAACGTAAGTAAAACCACGATGAATGGTTGCGTATCAATATTTATGTGTCAATGTTCCCAAAATAATACATTTATTGCAGCTGAAGATAGACCCAAAGAAAAGAGTCAAAATTTAGTAAACAAAAACAAATAAGGCATTAATTGCGGTTATTGAGTTTCAAAAACGGAGTTGGAGCAAAGGGTTAAAGGGTTTAACGAGCGTTAACCACTCCTGGTCGTCTGCCCGAAGCCCTAAGGCCCTATGTCTGCAACCGCCAGATTCCCAGGCAGTCACCCACCCAAGTATCAATCCAGAACAATGCTGCTTAACTTCGGGGATCTGACGAGAACCGGTGTTTCCAGCACTGCAAGGCCGCAAGTTGGAGCAAAGAACATTCCCATCAACAATGGCTCGTATTGCTATCACAATAATCGCTCGTTTACTAACAATGCAAATCGTTGTTATACAAATATATTCGATGATGGTTCGGCAACAAAGCACTAACACTATCGCTTTATTGCAATAATTGGTCGTCCATTAAAGATTCAACCCGTCGTTGTACAAATATGTTAGACGATGGCGTTCAGAAACAAAACGGTATACTTTTCCTTCATTGCCCTCGTGGCTTCGCCTCTCGGGTAAACAGCAAAAGTCTTACCTTACTGTTGCCGAACGCCATCGTCTAACTGATACTCGTTACCTCTGGTTGGTGTATTACTGATAAAAACACCTTACACGAAGGCATACATCACATTTCTGACATTGCATATGAGTTTGTTGATAGCATTGGTGCCGTAGCCTCACTTCTTTTTATCGATGTAAATAAATAAATAAATACAATTCACCACCAACAAGTGGAAGGACTGCTGAAGAGCGCCGAACCAGTAACACCGAGCCTAGATTTAAAGCCAAAGTCAAAAGAAAGACTTATAAAATTTCTGTGTGTGGGCGTTTCAAAAAGACTGTTAGGTTTTCGAGCACTGTTGTTTCCTTGAGAACATTCCAAACTTCACAAGTCGTACGAAAAAAAAATGTCTGTGACAGTTAGTACGTGCAGCCTGTAAAGCGAGTTTCCAAGAATGTCCACGCGCGTACCGTAGGGTGGAATGAAATTTTTTTTTAATTCTGTGATTTAATAGTGCGGAAAAGGGTTCCTAATTGGGTTCCTAATAAACTGTGTAAAATTTGGTTTTGATCGAATAAATCCTTGATCTGCTCCAAGGACCTTGATATTTACCTTTTTCCTATAAACGTAATGCTAAAAAATTTACACAAAAATGCTAAAAACCTTTTATTTCTTAATTCTGATAGCATAGAAGTCATACATTAACATGCTGGGATTGTTGGATAGCACATTTAATAGAAACATATTTATATGAGCTACAATAATTTATCGAGATACCGGAATGCCGTTAAGTAATCCTGCAATTGTCCTTTTGTTTTATCCAAACATTTAATTTGTTCACTTCATTTGCTAATCGCTTTTTGTATTGAAACTTGACATTACACTTCGTGATTCTAGCCGTGCCTGTATGACGCCCTTTGTTCCAGGCATTCAACATACTGAAGCAGATGTTTCTGTGATGACTTTGAGACAGCCTTCAATCACTTGGGTGTGGCATGGAAATGATGTAAACTCATTTATAGGTGATAGCCCACTCTACCATTAGCTGAAGATCTCGATCTCTCTCAAATATTCCAAATATCATAGGTGGTTCTGTAACTTCTAAAGTTTGCCATGGAATATATAAGATCTACATAATCGGTTCCATCAAAATATAATGGTGGTATTTGGAAACATTGAACTTGCTTCGATCCTGTGTTTGTTCTTGCTTTCATGATTCGACGTAGTCCAAGATGTGCTCTTGTTCATAAGTTATCATGAAAATGAAGATATTTTCCAGATGACCGAAGAAGACATTTCTTTGGATCACTGGATCAACTACACTCTTCAGTTCTTCACTTAGGTAACAATAGGATTTTATTGATTTCAACAAGTGCTTTGCACCAAGTTATCATGAGGGGTTAACCTTGATCTCAAACCACGTTGGCGAATAGACTTTATCAATAAATCAACCAATATGCGAAGATTGTCTGTGGGTTCTTTAGTTGCCACATATAAACGTAGGACGCGATTAGCTGCTGTCACCCAGCATGCACGCAAAAGTTAACCATGACCTTTCTGTTGCAAACCTAAACGATAATTACAACTTGTGACAGCTTGGCACAATTCCTATAGATGTTGTTGATCATTACTTAGGTCTTTCCTACATTGCATGGAAAATTACCTTCAATTTTCTGAAAACCAACAATTGATAGCTTCCACAATCTGCAATCTGGTTTCCAATAGTTCCTTTGAAACCAGTAGGACCTGTAGTCGGTCCAGCTAGAAGAAGTAAATGGCAGAGAGGCAAACATGGTTCAAAGCACTTATTGAAATCAATACCATCCACTCGTTACTTTAGTGAGGAACTAAAACGTGTAGTTTATCCGGTGATCCGGAAAATATCCTCGTTTGCATAATAACCGATGAACAACAGCACATCAGGTCCCTTGGACTGAGATGAATCATGAAAGCAAGAACAAATGCTGGATCGAGTCAAGTTCGCGCCTTCCAAATACAACCACCAAAAGGTTGATGCAACCGTTACGTAGATCTAATTCAGTGGTTACAGAATAGTTACTTTAAGGTTACAGAACAAACTATGGCATTTAGAATCTATGACAGAGATCTTCAGCTAACGGTCGAGCATGGGCTATTTGTCGCCTATAAATGAATGGCTTACATAATTTCCATGCCATACCCAAGCGGTAGAACACTGTGTCATACCAGGAGCATGAATGTCTGGAAGAGATGGCTTCACACGAGCAAGACTAGAATCACGAAATTTGCAGTTTGCTTTTCGTACACGTCAGCATCATAGCGAACGTCATTGAACGAGACGATAGGATATTGTGTTTTTTTGGGGGGGGCGGGGGCCAAGGAAGAACATTCATTATTGGAAGAAACGTGTGTTAATGCTGGCCACACGAAATGTGTTTGACCAGGCTTGACTGTGAAGAGTTTCGAAAAGTTTGACAACTTTGGTTTGAAAGAGACACATAAGGAGTTGAAGTAAGACACTTGTTACAGTTTGTTCTCCTCCCCCCCCCTCTCCACACCCCACCTGCTTCTAACGCTCCTCAAAACGGGTTTTTTAAAGGCCTAACCAATACGGCTCTTTTCAGGAACATTTTTGAAAGAGAGAAATCATTCCTGTTTAATAAAATTTGGTAATGCAGAAATAACACACACTCAAAGGGTTCAAAGGGTTCATAACACACACTATTAGGCATTAAACAATAATTGTATTAACAATAAATAAATGCTATTGGGTAACACTCCCTAAAAATGTGAAATTATTAGCAACAAAACAGTTCGCACAAATGAATTATTATGGTATTTTTGCATCATTGTTTGAGTTGGAGCTCGCGGATGAATACAGACATATCAGTGGTAAGAAGGCTTTGGACGCGTCGCTAACACTTTCTCCACTGACTAATGTGGGTGGATTTTACCATAGTCTGCTCATCCCCATGTTAAATCCGATAGGGTGGTTATTCAACACTACCGAGATAACGGGAAGGCTTCCAGCTATGAAATTGGACGAATAGTTGCGGCACGATACGAACTGTGTACCTTTTATGGGTTGAAGCCAGGGGGCTGTAACGGGGCTGGCGTGGAAGGGCGCGTAAGTACGAAAATATTGTTATAACCATTGTTAGTATTGTCGGCATCGTCTCTCATCTGAACAACGTTGCAAAGAAATTGTATTCACGTTCAATTCACGAAAAATAAACCAACTGTAAAAACAAAGCAAAATAAACAAAGTCAAAAACTGGTATAAAGGCCACCAAGTTGAGAGTTATTCGACCCTTTAAAGGACCACAAAAACTACCTAAATAAAACAAATTAGAACAAAATTAAAAACAAACCAAAAACCTATAAAGAGGTGACTAAGTTGAGAATGGTTCGGTCTATAGGTAAAAGGTAGTAGCAAATTGTAGAAAACCTATTTCTTGTTGACGTGGCACTTTATTACACATCGGCACGGTAGTGGAGTTGAGGCAATATACAATTAAAAAAAAGGAGTGATATAATATCAAACACCAAAACTGGTAAAGGGGCCACCAAGTTCCGAATGGTTCGGCCCTTCATAGGAGTGATATCAACACACCAAAACATTCGCCAACTTAATCGCACCGAATAATACTTTGAACGTTAAATGAAAACTTGAACATTGCTACCGAAAGTAGCAATGTTCTAGTTTTCCATTTAACCTTTGAATTATTAAGCGGTGCGATTAACTTGGCGAATGTTTTGGTGAGTTGATATCACTCCTTTGAAAGGCCGAAGCATTCGGAACTTGGCGGCCCCTTTTACCAGTTTTGGTTTTTGGTATGATATTGAATACCCACCATCATATCTTGTATCATTGTGCTTCTTCAACTGAACGTAATTTTATACATTTGCGCCGGATGTCTGCTGCGTCACCGTTTATTTTTGGTCAACGTCATGGCGCACGAAATGGGCCAAAACTAAATGGCCCACACTAAAAATAACGACGTGTTTATACAGCAACACAGAACAATATGATGCCGTCATATAATAATTTGAAGATTACTGGGTTGCTATGGAAACTTTGCATTTTAAGTCAGTCTACAGGTCCGTGCGCACCCTGTGAGGGGCGCTATTCACAAATAAACTCATAGTCCCTTGTTTCAAGAATGAGTGGGCTTAACCTGGAAGACAACAGGCCTAATTTCGCTGCTGTTATCACTAAAAATTAGGCATAAAAGTTCTGAACGCTATAAAATTATTTAAATGCTATTTTCACACCCAAGCTAATATCGTTTGACCTACAATTGTGACAATTGCAACTTTAAAGAAAATTAGCATTCCCTGATGTAGTATGTGCCAGAGGTTTGCGCTTCAACATTTTTTTAGGAGGCGGCGTAAGGAGCCGTGGATCTATTGAATCTTTTGATTATTGTAAAGTACTGTCGTAATTGATGATTGTTTGGCTTATAGTTAAATGCTTTATAATAATATTTTAACTCTCGGAAAGTTACTCTGCAATTATTATAAACAAGCATTATTGACTGTCTCTTTGCTAGCTTAACCATGGCGGCTAACGTGGCATTTTAACTTTAGATGGTGGCGATGGTAGAAAAGGTTGCAAATAAAGCAAAAGAAACTAAAGGTGGGAACAAACGAAGGCGTCTTAAATTTAATATAAAACTAAGCTGAAGCATACCTAAAAAAAATACCAAAAGGTGAAAAAGACCAACAAAGAGCTTCACATCAAATGGCAAAAAGCTGAAACGTAGCCAATCGAGTATTGCACCCAGATTATTAAAGAACCTTAGGAAGTACTGCAAAGTCATTAAAATGAGAGCAAGTACAAATTTAAAATAAATTTTTATCAGCTCTGCCTACAATAGGCCCAAACTCTTAGTTTACTAGCTTTATATTTGTGCAAAGGTTTTCTGGATGTACCTTGAATTTTTGGTCCAGGTTTACTCGAGTTTGCACTAAGTACTGCATGTTTTTGACTATTTTTGTATTTCAGTTAAGGTTTCTTTCATGTCAATTTGTGTTTATTTATTTGGGGACGATTTTTTTTTACATTTATCTGTATGAATAAAAAAGATATAGCCTATATGGTTTCAAGTTCGATAAATTTATTTTCAAATACACACACAGATACATATATAAAAGACAAATAGGGATTCAAGTTAGACCATTTTAATGGGAATGGGTGAGAGCAAAACGGCGATTTAAACAAACCTATATACCTAGATCCTAGAAAGGAGTGCGAATTGGCTCTAGTGTCCTTAGACATATATTATAGCATATTCAATGTGCGCAGGGATAATAACGAAATTTCGTACTTCATGGATGGTTGTGCGAGCCAGATTAAAGGTCGATTGCCACCAAATGAAAGTCTGTAGTATCTAGCACCATCGAGTTCTGTCTAGCACTAGCTCATAGAGAGAAAATGTAGGCACAATGATAAATCTTGTAACACAACAAACAAGCCGCGTGCCTACTTAATTATTGAGTAAAAATTTGGTGGGTCCTCGTGCACCTGGAAGCAAGCTGTAAAGGTTAATGATATAACTGCCACTATATGACACAGTGATATTTTCTTCATATTCTACCATGGTGTCATGTAGTGGCTGTAATATCGGTAATATTTACAGCCTGCTTCCTGGTGTTCCAGGTGCACGAGACACGGACCACATTATTACTCAATAATTAGGTAGGCAGTCGGCTTGTTTGTTGTGTTAGAAGATATTATTTTGTGAATTTGCCTGCTGCGAGTGAGCGCTAGAGAGAACTAGACAGCGCCACATGGCTGTGGAGGCTGCAAACTTTCGTTTGATGGCATCCCACCATTAAAGTGGAAGTCATTCCCAGTAATTACGAAGTATGAACAATTTTATTCAAGCTGCCTTTCAGCGAAATGGCCAGGAAAAAGATTGTTATAGAACTGAATCATAATAAATTAAAAACAAGCTTCAGTATCAATAATCCGACTTATAAAGTTTCGTTTACAGGAGGAAAGAGATTAGGCTCGGAGTTAGGATTCCTGCGAGGCATTTATTCTAAACTGCAGCAAAAAAAAATCTGTCAATATCATTAATACGAATTTCATTCATACGAATATAATTGGCTCATTCTACGTCAATGCCAAAATTCAACCATGCATATACGCTTTCTATCCTGGTGTACCTATGTGTTATGAGATGATAATTGCTCCTCAAATTTTAATTTATCTTTCCATCCCTACAGATAAAATTAGAAATATTCGTATTTGGTTACCTTTTTAAGACAATGAAGTATTGAATTTGAATGGCAAGGTCCTAACTGCCAGACTACATTTGAGTTGAAATAATTATTTTATATATAATAAAAAAATTGATATGTTGGTATTTGACTGACAAAAAAGAACGGGAAAAGGATTTAACCGCAATAATAACGGCAAGCAATTAACAGAAAAAACAGAGCTTCTGGCATCTATCTGAACAGTAGTAGGAGATGGTTACTATAATAAAATCCACCCACATTAGTCAGTGGAGAGAGTGTTAAAGACGCGACCAAAGCCGGCTTACAACTGATCTGTCTGTATTCATCTGCGAGCTCCAACTCAAACAATAATGCAGAACAATTCATTCGCACGAATATTTTTAATGCTAATAATTTCATTTTGTTACACTATAGCATGTCTTTATTGTTAATATACTTATTGTTTAAATGCTTAATAGTGTGTGTTATTTCTGCATTACGAATGTTTTCTCTTTTTTCAAAAATGTTCCTGAAAAGTGCCATATTGGTTTGGCCTTTTAAAAGACCGTTTTGAGTAGCGTTAGAAGTAGGTGGTGTATGGAGGTGGGGGGAGCAAACTGTAACGAATGTCTTACTTCACTCCTTAAGTGGTGCTTTCAAACCAAAGTTGTCAAACTTTCCGAAACTCATCACAGCCTGTTCAAACACTGATTCCATGTGGCCAGCATTAACAGACGTTTCCTCCAATAATGAATGTCCTTCTCTCTCCCCCCACCCCCGCCCCTAACACAAAAGCCTATCGTCTCGTTCAATGGCCAGGTTAGCCAAGCTGTGACGCTGACGTTTACGAAAAGTAAACTGGAAACCCTGAGTAATTCGTATCATTGTCGTCAGTGAGAAATTTGGTACAGAATCGTATTCGTTTGCGGAACGTTTCACTTTTCAACAGTTGCAATGTCGTCATTTCGACAAAAATCATGAACTTTATCCGAATTTCTGAAACCGTAAATTCGCCGCATTTTTACATACATGTGTCCATGCATTGCAGCCAGTCTATTGATTGAATAACTGTTGTGATCGTACGGTGTTTTCACAACTTCAATTAATGCACAGTTTACGGTTCGACAACATCGTGATATCAACAACATTGTTGCAGCCAAACCTACATGTCAGACTTACGTTAACTCTTCGTTGACATTTTTTCCTCCTCCACAGAATGGTGCGTTATGCATTGTTCGTATTTCGTTTGCGTGGCACAGTCAAACACTCAACACTTACTTTGAACTTGGTTCTGCAATGAAAGACAGCAGCTTCGACCATGCCGCCCAGCAATCGTGTTTCTTTTGAAAATTCACGAATAGATTTCTTTGATCATGTTGGCGCGGTTGGATGTAGACATTCATTACAGTTTGCTTTTGGGAATTCCAAAGACATCTGCAGAAGCCATCGCTTGAGCATTGCCGCCATCCTGGAACTACTTCTGTTTGGAAGACAAGTGGCTGTCAAAGTTTGAGATCTGCTGAAGAATCCTAATTGACTATTTTTTGGTGTTTCATGAAAATTATGTATGGCCAAACACCGTACCTGAATAGTTTCTGAGAGCGTTTCATCCCTAAAACGTTTTGGTTGATGCTGGGAAAACACGAACTATGTTAAGCCTACCGTCGTAATCCAATTTCAACAAAGGTGTGAAGAGGCTCTATCGCATTGCTAACTCTCTCTCCAATGACTAATGTGGGTGAATTTTACCATAGAAGATTATCTTAATATGAATTAGTAGTTGCAGCATGATTCGTCCGTGGAGAGATTTTCTTAGCACGTGTATACCCACATAGTCACTTTAACCTAGAACAACATAAATTCGGAAGTCAGAATTATAATAGAAAACCAAGATTTGTTCCTGCACATTGCTAACAGTTAATCACCGTTTACTGGGTATAAAATTTATGGTTGAACGAGCTGTTAACACGAGGTGTAGGCATAATTCTGCTGAATGCTTTCCAAAATTTTTCCTATTCAATAAAACAATTATTAAACGCACAAATGACTTTTTCACTGGTTGACTTAATTTGAACTTTGTCTGTGTTTGAATGTAAATTCCTTGCTTGAAAAACCGTCCAACCTATTTTACGACACGCTGACAAGGAAAGGTGTAATTGCATCACCCCTCACAGGATTTTTTCTTCCATGCATTGAGATACAAATGCTCAGATATAAAATGTTCTACTGGTTGAGTTTAGAGGTAAATATTTCCATTTTTTTTAAAGGGCAGTATTAGTTAAAAACCAACGTATCTATGTATTTGATGTTGATTTGATATTACTGATATTACTGAAAAAGATTATTTACCAACAAAACTGGAATTGTAACATAATGGAAAAGTATACAAATCTGCATACCAAAAGGTTTTCAAAACGTTTTCTGTAACCAAATTATCCCGAATGCTAGTTTATCTATTCTGATTCGTTTCGTTTAAGATTTCATAGCTATCTGCCAAGTGTGCACACCCGCAAAGTACGAGACACCAACATCACACGTTTTGTGCACTATGGAAACACACATGGTGGCCACAGATATGTTTGAAATTTCATTGAACAAGTGCACCAATGGTATGGTTATTCGCAAAACATATGGACTACACTGCGTGATTCTAATAAAAACACATATTCGTGGGTTGTTATATTGTGCTGTAGGGTTATGAGGAATTGAAACTTTAAAAAATGTTTGCAACATGAATAATTTGGGGACTCTGCATACATACAATGAATACAAACGAAATCATGACATGTAAGTAGAATGGTCTTCTGTAACCTACAATTTTTATTTCACGTTCTCTAATTCGTGAAAACAAGCACAATCGATATTATCTCGCTTCCGCTACGTTTGTAGTATTGGTGCATATAATGCATGTTTTTTCTGTTCTGATTTCCAGTTTTGATTTCTTTTTTCCGTTCTGGTTTTGTTGGGACTCAACCTTAAACCTGCTCATCGTTTGCAATGCTAGCTCATCATTGACCAGGATTTACTACTGTGGGAGTGGAGAAAGGGCAAATGCAACATTGTTTTTACTGTAAAAGTTGGATCACTTTGTTGTGCAGATGTCTTAATGGTGGCAAATTAATCTTGTGCCCTCATTTCTGGCCAATATCGTTGACGCATCATTGTTGGAATAACAGTGAAGGCAAACTTTTTAATCACTAAACAATATAAATTGATGCGTTCTGCAGACCACATTGGGTTGGAAAAACCTTACTGATTTCTGACCATAGGGGATTCCACTATATACTCGTATTTTTCACACCATTCTTGGCGGAGGTACTTTAAACTGTTTGTATTTTTAGTCAGATAAATAAATAAAACAGTCACGTAAACTTATATTCAGCTAAATCCAACCAAAGAGTTTAAAAGGGAACGGATTCGGTTAAGAATATAAATTACAGCATCTGCATCTTCATTGCACTTAAAAAATTGTTATATGCTTTGTATTATTTTAAATATTACTAACGATAGAGTGAAACTTGTGAAAATTAATGAAGTGCATAAGTAATTTATTTCCTAACTACTTGCAAAGAAGACTAAAATATTGTTGATTTTTGAGAAGGCTTTATATCAAAAGTAACCGGATTCGTACAAAGAATAATCCCTCATTTTTTTTTAAATTGAAGAATATCTCTAATGAAGATTTTCTTCATAAGCATTGGACAAAGTATCAGTATATAGAAAGAAAACCACTTTCCACGTAAATTGTAGCAGATTTCAACCACAGTTATCCTCTTCAAATTTATAATGGGATTAAAGTTTTAACTCCATTATAACTTTTAAGTGTGTAGCTGTGGTACAAACATGCATTCGCCAATCCATCATATTTTCTTACTTTTAATCCTTACTGGACCAGAATTAATTTCTTTTGTGATAAGGAAGCTTTTACATTCGAAAATGCCTTTGTTAGTACAAATGTGAAATTCCGAGAAATAGTGATTGTTACTTAAAGAAAATATAATTGGCTCTGACATATAGTTTCTTGTAATTTGTATGTCGTGATTGTACGGTATAAAATAAGCTCTCTAGGCTAAATGGACATTTCTAATTCGTTTGTTACAGGAGAAGGCGATGATCCAAGAAACTTAGACACAGAGAAGGGTAAGGAAGTATAAGAAAAAAGTAGATTATTAATGCATCTGTGCATGCAGTAAACACTGTGGTCGCAATGTGCATTAAATATGCGTCATTTTTCAATACTTTAAACTAAATTTGTGTTTTCTTCGATATAGAATTTTCGCGGAACGGTCCGTCAACATGCAGAATGGATCACAATTTTGCCATTAATACTTACTGGTAAACAAGAGATTGATTAGTTTTCCTCATGCGTAATTCGTGTGTGTTAGAAGTTAATGTGCAAAAAAACGGCAGGCCTATTTTCTAAAATGCTAACAAGGGCAGCTTTAAATAGTAAGACCCACCCTTCACAGAATTTTTCTTTCAAGTGCTGAAGATCAGCTCCAAATGCCTGCGGACTTTGTTTACAGACCTTATAAACATAGCTCTGCTGATTGATTGCAGTACAAGCTCAGCATTGACAACTGTGCCTATGGAAGGGTCACATGTGGCATATAGTGCACAATATCAACGATGTCATTGTGGACTCACATTGCAACGAACATGCTATCTTCGTGCTAACTAACTGAATCTTGTAATCAAAGTTTTTGCTCGTTAGTGTTGAATTCACATTGTAAACGTGAACCGCCAAAAAACCCTTCGTTTTGCTAACCGAACAGAATTTTTTTCTTGAGCGCCCAAATGCCTGGATTGTGTAAATCACGCCATTTTTTTAAATAATGGACCAAATCGGTAAACTCTTCTACATTTAATAGCCATCCATAATACCTACCTTTTGGGGAAACCCAAATCCGGAATTTCCATCCAGAAGATCTATAAACTACATTTCAAAATCGCCCAAAACCAACCGCAGCGCTCCTTCATCATAGCCGCCATTATTGAATACTTGTAACCTTGTAATTCTATTTTATTGTTTCTATTTTAGGGAAAAAAAGCCCCAAAACACTAGCTTAGTTGTAGTTTAGGAGGGGCTTCCATTTTATGGTACTTAACCTCATATACATGTTGATACCGACAACCATTTCAAGTGTGATATTTTTTATTTTGTTTGTTGCCGCAAGCCTTCTGAAAAATTTCCACAACGATCGATTTTGTCTTTTAACTCAAACATTAACATTTCAATTTAACTTTATGCGTTATAGCATTCAACTGAGCTAGATTATTTAACCAACTTTTCAATCTTTTATATATTCTTTTGCCCCCAGAAACGCTACCATTAGTCCGAAGTAATTCAACATCGGCATTCTACTGGACACGAATTTTAATGTATATATGTTTGCTTTAGTTCCCCTCCTAAACCCGACTGAGACCATCCGAATACTACTGCTAGCTTGTTCTTCTATTAAAACCAAAGATCTGTTCCCAAGCAATCCGAAAGTCAAACTGTGCATAAACTTCGAATCCCCCTTGATCCCCCCCAGCCAAACTAGTTGTGGTGTATAACACTGCAGTTTTCCGTTAAAGCCTATTAAATTTAATAGTAATGCTTTATGCATTACCCAAACCCAAGTATTAAGCTTTAACCAGAGCCTAATCACGTTACAATCATGTAAATACTTATTCAATAGTCATTATTTCAAAGTAAAGGCCTTTTCCCAAAGTTCACTTGAGTAAAACTCAAACTGGCCTATCTTTACATGTCCCTACTCATTCAATCGGCTCTGCACCAAAACCCTTTGTCCAACTGACTTCTCCTCCCACTTTACATTGTTCTCCTGGCCTTCAGCCAATCAGACCCCGCAGACCCCTCCCTCCCTCCTCAGCACAGCCCTGAGCGCTACTCAGGTGGGCACAGCTCACAGATCTCTCAAGCTAGAAGGGTCACGCCAGTCGGGAGTGGAGACGTCACGTCCGTAGGATGCCATGCCGGGCAAAATGGTAGTGGTTCGTATGTTGTAGTTTAGCTTTTGAAAGTTTAGTTCAGGACCCCCATATTCTAAATTCATAGTTTAAATTCGTAAACTTCCCTTCTGGCTTAGAGAAATTATGGTGGTGACGCCTTATGCGGCATATTAGGTTTCCTCACCCCATAACGTCACAGTGGTTCTCTTACTAAAAACCAACTTCTTCTAGTTTACTTTCAATGGATTTTTAATTTAAACGGACGGTTTGATGTTTGTGGAAGTCAAAAGAAACATACTGATGCCTAAGTATAAAATTGCCGGGCTTTTTATTTCTCAGAACAGTTTCTGCGGAACTAAGGGCGGTTGATTTTTTGTACTTGGAAAACTTAGAAACATAACTGTGGACGGTTGGTTGTGTGTGAAACATACTGTCAGATAGACTGTAATCAGTTGCGGCTGTCCAGTCTTGCGAGTGTCTCTGGGAGCACCTATTATTACTTTTTTTTCTAATGTGAAAATTAACTTTATTCAAACACAAGCGTTGTGTTGTCTGAAATCTTGTGAACTTACTTGTTGTAAATTCAAACTTGTTGCATTTAATTAAATTAATTCAAAAGCTTTCCGAACCAAACTGCGATGTAAACTGTTTTTCTTTCATTCTCTGTTGTCAAATACAACCAGGAGTTTTAAGCTTCAGTTCGTTTGCTAGATTGATTAATTGTTTAGGTGTAAAATAACTGTGTAGCCCATTTGTACCTTTTAGCTTATATAAACAGTTAAATTCCACCGTTGGTGGCAGTGAATACCAACAGTATTAAGGTTAGGCCATTTTAATTAGGATCCGAAGCTCCATCCCCCATGCTGGGACGTAGCCCACGCTGTGATTATGCCGTAAAAGTCGTTATATTCACCGCTGAACCTTAGACTGAAACTCCATGTACACCAGGGAAACCGGGGGTCTTACAAGCACCTAAGCCGTCGTAGCGTCCGCCGTTAAAACTGGTGGCAGCGGTAGGATGAACAGGTGCTATTCCCGTCAAGCGTTTCACCCCTGCCATATTGCAAACCCGAAAACCTAGAAGGATGCAAGCCACTTCCAACTAGACGTCTGTGGTCCCGTTAACATGGCCTCGAAGTAGATGCCTGTGACAACGTTACAAAAATTCACGAAGCAGATGTCGTACTAAAGCAAAAAATAGTACAACCCCCGCCCAGCAGCTCCAACAACTGACGGCGCCAGGAAGCAACAGTTGCCGCTTCCAGTAGACGTCCACCCGCCGTGTGATGCCTCTACCCCAACCAATGCTGTGAGAGAAGCCGTCCGTTCAAGGAGCCAGGCGCTCTGTTCCTCCAAGCCGTGGATTTTGTGTGTGATTCCCCAAGATCCCAGTGGATTAGACCGCCAGTAACGATCGACTCCTAAAAATCAGTGCCCGACTTCCAGTACTACGGTGGAACGGAAGGACAGACTGACCGTACAGCGATTGTACAAAAATTGGGTAAGTGTACATGAGATATGCTTAGAGGCCGCTAAGCCGAGTGTTGTAGTTGATAGCATTTATGCAATTTAGCTATTCATCTACCAGAAGGCTAGGGGTCTTGAAAGTGTATTTTTTGTGTGCAATATTACTGGATCTGGGAGAGAAGTCTTTAGGTAATTCGCTCTGCTCAAAATTAACGTTAAATTTTATGCGGCTGCATTTAATTTTTGTTTCATTCATAAAAGCTTTATTTTGAAACCACGTTAAACGTTAAACCTAAAAATATCCGAAATGGAAGAATTAGAAGAAATCATTCGTGATTTGAAAAACAAGGATTTAAAGAAAGCATGTTTAAACCTAGGCTTTACAGTCAGCAATTCTAGAGCCGAGTCACAAAAAATCTTACGAGCAGCTCTCGAAAATGGTAAATTGGATTTAGTCGAACTTTCCGATGCCCTACCTAATGCTATTGAAAGGAGTGAAGCCGCTATTTTTGCCAAAAAAAACATTAGCAGCTAAAGAACATGAACTCTTTCTTAAAGCCGAAAAACTTAAATTAAGAGCACTCGAAGTAGCAGACGCAGACAAACGTCGTGCTCATGAACTAGCATTAAGGGACCAAGAAGCCTAAATTATGACCGTTCCAATGCTATGGAACTAGCTAAATTGGACAAGCAGCTGGAACTAGCTAAGCTAAACGCTGCTACCTTAAATCTTAACCCTGCTCAGAACGGAGCTAACGGCGCTTCCCCAGTTCCCCCAAATCGAGTTGCAAAACATGGTAAAATTGCCGACGTAGTTCGTTTGGTCAATAAGTGGACGCCAAAAACTGAAATCAACAGTTTCCTTAACATTTTTGAACGAACAATGACTAGTCAAAAAATTCCTAGAGACCAATGGGTCACAGGACTTCAACCCCTCGTCGGTAAGGTTTTAATTAAAGTTTGTGATCGGCTTTCGGACGCTGAAACGAGATAGTCAAAAATAAATTGCTTTCCCCGTTTTGTACAGACTAAAGAGTCTTTGCAAACACAGTTTCGTTCGTTAGAGAAATAACCGGAAATGCAATACCATGATTATGCATTTGAGTTAGAAACTCTTTTCACCCGTTGGTTAGCTTTGGCTCAGGTTAACCGTGACTATGACAAACTTGTCAACCTCATGCTTTTGGAACAATTTTACAAATCTTGTCCAACTCATCTCAGGAAATGGATCCCTGATCAAGTTAAATTGGGGACTTTCGCCGAAGCGGCCCAGTTGTGTGATGAATTCACTACTCGAAATTTCCAGTGATGCTGCTTCTCGACCTGTTAAAGCAACTTCTACAGCTGCTACGACAACACAAGGTTCTAAACCTTCCAACAACCAACGTGGTAACCATAATCGTAACCACATTCGGGCGGCTAAACCGGCTGGTACCGCCAAGGAGAAAACTGACTCCACTAGTGGGGACTCAGCCACCAACACTTACTCAAACCGTGAGTTCGACGAACTTCATCTTATTGGCGATAGCACTTGTTTTTATTGCAAAAAAAATCGGACATAGACGCAAAGATTGTCGTATCCGAATGGCTGACGAAAAAGCAGCAGCAGATTGTAACTTTATCAGTCATGCCTCACCGGAATTTGTTTTATCAAAACACATTTACGAATGGTCCGTAAACGGCCAAAGGTGCCTTGTTTTACGTGACACTGGTTCCACGCACGATGTAATCGCTTGTGAGCTCGTAAAACCGGACCAGTTTACTGGCGGGTACACGCATTGTCATAATGCTATGACCGATAAGACGACAGAGAATGCTATTGCCTTAATTGAGGTTCAGACCCCCTACGGAGCTATACAAACAGAAGCTCTCGTATCTGACCACGTGGGGGGGGATTGAGGCCTAACCACGTGGGCCACCACTTCAAAATGTTGTTAGGGGTGCCATCACAAACTGTGTTAGAGGATAAAGGTCTTGTTTCCCTCTCCACTGTTGTGAACGCAGTCACCCGTGCGCAGGCACGCACCATCGATCAGCTCCCTCTCTTACGCCCTAATTACCGTGAGAGCAAGACTGATAGCGATGAGTCAGATAGCGACTCGATTGAGGTTACTCCAAGAGCAGTGACAGAAAGTTTTGTCAGCCCCAAACAAGACGTTTTGGATGAGGCGATTTTAGGCCCTCAAACCGAGCAGTTCACCCAACTACTCAACATTGACAAAACCGAGTTTTTAAAACTCCAGCGTGAATGCCCAACTCTACAACTGTGTTGGAAGTATGCTGAGCTTCCAGAAAGCCAGCAAGATAAAACAAGCTGTTTTTCGTTGATCACAATTTACTTTTTCGCAAACCTTTTCGCCCTGAGGGAAGGCCGCTAATCAACAGGCAACTAGTTCTTCCCCTGGAGTGTAGAAATTTAGTTCTAAGCACTGCACATGCTAATGCATGGACTGGTCATCTAGGGCGTTCCAAAACAAAGGAAAGAATGCTTACAAATTTTTACTGGCCCAAATGTTTTAGCGATATTGAGCAATTTGTCTTGATTTGTCTTACCTGCCAGAAAAAAGGAAAATCTGGACAGAAGTTTGTTGCCCCTATGGTACTTGTGTCCATGGAGCCCTTTAATCGTTTCATTATTGACATTGTTGGCCTCATCAGACCCTCTAGTAGAGGTGGTTTAAAATATATTCTATCTCTCCTCAATCCGGCAACAAAGTTTCCAGCGGCCGTGCCCCTTAAAGAGGCCAACAGCTAAAGTGTAGTAGACGCCCTCCTCGGCATCTTTTTGAGGTTAGTCTTCCCCTCTGAATTACAATCAGATTTAGGCTCGCCCTTCATATCTGCCCTCACCACTTTATTCCTTGAAAAGTGCAGAATTAAGTGTATTAATTCAAGTGTGAATCATCTACAGTCCAACAGCGTGGAAAGATTTCACGGAACCCTCAAAGCTGTGCTAGGAGCGGTTTGTCACGAGCATCCCCTAGACTGGGAACGATGCCTCCCCGGTGCAACCCTTGCACTCCGTACTGCTCCATATGAGAGTACTGGATTTACACCTGCTGAAATGGTGTATGGCCGAAATTTGAAGGCCCTCTCGAGCTTGTTAAAAGCCAATGGGTTGAACCCGACGTCCACCCATCCATCCTTGAGTATATCCTGGATTTACTTCAAAGATTCAAATACTCACGGGAACTCTCACAAGAAAATATTGCGAAGAGCCAGTTGAAAAATAAAACATACTATGACCGTAAGGCAGTTGAACGTAAGTTCAAGGAAGGTGATAAGGTTCTAGTCTTTAAACCTGACTGAGCCAATAAGTTAGAAATTTATTGGGATGGACCCTGTGATGTTGTAAAACGACTTTCAGACACAAATTATCTGATAAAAAATCGTTTGGTTCTCAAAAGGAAACCATTTACTACATCAACCTGCTCAAGCCCTATCTGCCTAGGGAAGGGTCAAGTAATCACTCCTACAATGACGAACGTGAGTTACTCACCACGACCATGTTTGGTCCAGCAAACCTGGTGATGGCCATCCTAATTCAAAAGAAGCCAGGTGACTTTTCAAAAAGACAGGTGACTTAACAGTGTCACAAATATCCGACTTGCTTAAAGTCTTTGACCAGGTAGACGGTGTTTTTTTCTACTCTGCTGGGACGTACAGACATTGTCACCCATGATGTGGAATTAATTGACATGCAGGTAAAGTCTTGTAAATATTACAGGCATGCCAAGTTCGAACGTGACTTAATAGTTACAGAGATCAAACGTATGTTAGATCTGGGCTTAATTGCGGAAACGGATTCCCCACATGGATCCCCATGATTATTGTACAAAAAGAAGACACTAGCCTTCGTCCTGTAGCTGACTACAAAGAGCTGAACAACAATACGGTAACTAAAGATTACCCAATTCCCAATATCTAGGAATGTATTGAGCGTGCAGCTAAGTGGAAGTATATCTCTATTTTTGACCTTAACCGTGGATTTTAGCAAGTGCGCTTGACGCCACAGGCTTCAATGGCCGCCACTATCACTACCCCCATTGTTTGAAGTTTGCTCCCCTTATGATGAATAAGGGGATCAAAAACGCTCCATTTTGCTTCCAGAAGCTTATGGACAATGTCACTCGTGGCATGGAGGAGTATGTCACTCCTTTTCAAGATGACACCTCTGTTGGTGCCGAAACGTGGCAACAACACTTAGACAACGTCTTTAATTTTCTCTTTGCTGTCAAGAAGGCCGAGTTGACTGTGAATGCAAAAAAATCGCTTGCAGCAAAGCTACTTTTCTTGGTCACGAAGTGGGCAATGGAACTCGCACTCCTTCAGAAGTAAAGGTTTTAGCTGTTCAAAAATTTGCACGGCCACAAACTAAGAAAGACGTCCGTTCCTTCCTTGGTTTGGTTTGTTATTACCAACGCTACATTCAAGCCTACATTCTGTGCAAGCCTGACAGACTCCCTGAAAAAGGATGCACCTGATCCCGTTTCATGGGACGATTCAAAGCAAACTGCCTTTGAAACTTTGAAAACTGTCTTAGTGATGTTTCCGGTCCTTAGAGCCCCCGACTTCAACCAAACCTCCATCCTCCAATGCGATTGTTCCGACCATGGCATGGGCTGCGTGTTGTCACAAGAATTTAGTGAAGATGAACACCCCTATCTTTTCGTTTCACGTAAATTAACAGCTCGTGAACAAAATTACGGGACTACTGAAAAAGAGTGTGCTTGTCTGATCTGGTCTGTTGCTAAATTATGGCCATATATCTATGGGACTAAATTTGTCATTGAATCAGATCACAACCCACTTCACTGGCTCAAGCAAATGCCTGGCAAGAACCCCAGATTGCTTAGGTGGAACCTTACCCTCCAAGACTATGATTACACTGTCCAGTACAAGCCTGCCAAGTTTCACTTAAATACCGACGCGTTAAGTAGGTATTTTGTTTAAAAATTCTTAAATTTTAAACATTTTGTTTTCAGTACAAATTGACTGAAAATTAAATTTTTACCTACATTTTTTATTTTGTCATTTTGGTCTGTTGGGAGCTCATCCTTAAGCAACTCCCAGTTAATTGCCGTTTTGGCCTTCACACCTAAATTTTAAGTGCCATATGCTTTACTCTTTTTGTCACTATCAACGTCTCCCTTTGTGGGAGAATATTAACAAAGATTGTAACGACAGTAATTAAATATTCATTAAGAATATTCCACGGAAGCTACAACTTGTCCCCAGTTGGCTCCTCTTAAAGTTTTAAACGAAATGGTACTCTTTATAAAAAAAACCGTCTGTCTCACCTCTGAGGGCAAAAGGTTAACTCTCTCGTTAAAAGGTTGTTGGTTTTTATCCACAAAACCTCCGAGCGTTGTATTACTATGTTTTAAGTTATGGGTCATACCTCAAAACCCTTTAGTGTCAAATCACCCTGTAAACAAGTTGTTTGGTAACCTTAAACCATTCTAGTGGGAGTAGTTTAACAGTAAATAGAGCTGGTCGTTTACGGCATGCCCACAATATATAATTTTCTCAACCCTATCGCACTCTAGGTTTATTGATATGCGTCCGTCTGTTTTTATCGCAGCCTCCCGGGATAAAAAAAAAAGGCTAGACTAGAGGAAAGGCAGAATGACTAGGGACGTATTACCAAAGCAATAGACGGCCTCATTTACTTGTTATAACGAAACAACAAACTTAACTTTGTACCTTAAACCAAGTGTGTTTCTTGATAAATATCTTTTTGCCCCATTTTCAAATACTTGTACGCAGCGTGGACAGTATTTAGTTAATGGCTGCAAAAACAGTGTTTTTAATTTTTATTTTTTAATTTTACTTAAAGTTTTCCTAGCCGCAAAAACGTTAGTCCCCCAAAATACAAAATGGCAAAGTCAACATTTCTGTAAACAGTGTATTTTATTTCATGTCAATTTTTGCTTATTTTGGCGGTCTTGTGATTATTGCATATCTTGTGTGCCCTAACCCTTCTATTCTAGTTTTTATTCCGAGTTCTAAGGAACCCTGAATAAAATCCTGCGTTTGGGGGCGAGTAAACGTGAACCGCCAAAAAAAAACTTCGTTTTACTAACCGAACAGAATTTTTTTCTTGAGCGCCCAAATGCCTCGATTGTGTAAATCTTGCTGTTTTTTTAATAATGGACTAAATCGGTCAAACTCTTCTACATTTAATAGCCATCCATAATATCTACCTCTTGGGGAAACCCAAATCAGAAATTTCCATCCAGAAGATCCACAAAGTACACTTGAAAATCGTCCAAAGACAACCGCAGTGTTCCATCATCATGGCCGCCATTATTGAAGACTTGTAACCTTGTAATTCTATTTTATTGTTTCTATTTTAGGGCAAAAAGCCCCAAAACACTAGCTTAGTTGTAGTTTAGGAGGGGCTTCCATTCTAGGGTACTTAACCTCACATACAGACAACCATTTCAAGTGTGATATTTTTTATTTTGTTTGTCGGCCGCAAGCCTCATGAAAAATTTCCACAAAGATCGATTTTGTCTTTTAACTTTAACGTCAAAAATTCCAATTTAACTTAATGTGTTATAGCGTTCAACTGAGCTAGATTATTTAACCAATTTTTCAATCTTTTATATATTCTTTTGCCCACAGATACGCTACCATTAGTTCGAAATAATTCGACATCGTCATTCTACCGGACACGAATTTTAGTGTATATATGTTTGCTTTAGTTCTCCTTTAAACCCGACTGAGACCATCCGAATGCTACTGACAGCTTGTTCTTCTATTAAAACCAAAAGATCTGTTCCCAAGCAATCCGAAAGTAAAACTGTGCATAAACTTCGAACCCGTCTCCCCCCCCCCC